>BSBK01003323.1:142500-370000 GCA_027943335.1 Chamaecyparis obtusa | reverse complement strand
TTAATAAATACAATTTTGCTTCTTACTTGTCCAAGTAACAAGTCTATCTCCAATAAATATTTCTCCTCCTGAGGTACTCTTTCTATCATCCACGTTGATGCAGGGGCATCACAAGATTTGAAACATTTCATAGATTCTGGACATTACATGCATTATAATTGTTTATTTTTATGTCAATATGGATGTAATCGGTTGAGGTAGATGTTAGTATTTTGATTTAATAAATGTTTTGTATCACCGTGAAGTTGACGTTGTCAACTCCATGATACATTACTAGTTTAGTTAGTAATCCATCAAATTACAAATTGGTCATTTTAAGTTAGTTGGTGTAGTGGGAAAGTTAGTTTTCTAAATTAGTTATTCAGATGTGTTCGGTTTTGAAAATTTCTTTATGTCTACAATTTGCAAAACCAAGAAGGGAGTAGTAGAATAGGTTGTTGAGAATCGGGGAAGAGTAGAATGGAGGGGAAAGAGAAATTGATGTAATCAATGTAATACAAAGAATGAATGAAATAATATTCTGTATCTACATCCAATTATCTCTGTAATTGTCAGTTTCCTGAATGTTTCATTTACTTGTTGAAAATTCATTTTGTTTAGACTTACTCATTCGGCTTACTGTCTAGTATCGATATTACTTCTTGATCGAACACATTTTAATGTGCAAAATACCATGATGAAATTCAATAATAGAGAACAAATATTTATTTTAAATGTTTTATGTTGCATTTGGATGTAACTCAAGTCTTAGTATCAAGTTTATTCAAGATGTTTATCAGCTTGTGGAAACCGTTTCTCTGTGACAAAGAATGTATTTTAAATCTGGTCATTAATTGAATCGAGAATGACTTCCAATAACCATTGCACAATTATTACTTTGGCTTCCAAACTATTGGAAGGGTGGAGGAGTTGTGTCTGCCATGAGGAGTCTGAGATCCCTGTTTTGAATTTAAAGCCGCCGACTTTGATAGAACATCATTTTAGAATATCAGAATGAAGATGCATTGATAGTCATGTTAAAGGAGACTTTCATTCACATGACTGTCACGGTTTGGGTGATGCCAAAAGAATGAAGAGATTGGGACTGGTTAATTAACCTGTCCAAGCCACAAGGAACTGAGACCATTTCCATGTGGGGCCCGAGAGGAAGATGTGTTGACAAAGAAGAAAAATTTAAATGATAACATGGTTTTTGTGTTTGTGTTTGGCATTGGGAAACAAAGAAAGGTGGCAAAAGAATTGAGGATCAAAATAGACTGAGACGGGTGTATGTGGATTTGTGGAATGAAGTTTGGTTGCTTGTGAATTTATAGGAAGTAACAAATTTATTGACATTGTTTGGGCTCAATGAAGCTTTGATTGCCAAGCTCTGCATCAAGTGGTATCAGAGCAAGAGAAAGGTCTAGGATTTGGAGGATTGAAAGCCCTTTGTTGATGCTTGGAGTTGAAATATCCTCCTTGAGTGTTCCAAAGTGGTGGCTAGAGATCTAATTAATCCTAGATTGGCGAGAAGAGATGGCTTTGACAAGGAGTGAAAGAGAAATTGTGAAGGAATTGAAGTACTTATATGGTGATAAGAAGGAGAGAGAAGAAAGAGAAAGAAAGAAGAAGGAAGAAGAAGTTAGGAAGCAAGAAGAGGAAAGGTTAAAGAATCTTGAAGAAGAGTTGGATAAGAGTATTGCAAAGTGGGAGAGGATAGCATTTCTCTTGGAGCAAGCAGCAGATGAGGATGAAGTTACTAATGAAGAAATGGATCAAGAAGAGGTACATGTTCCATTTGAAGGGAAAGAATAGAAGATGAATGCTAGTTGTGTGGAGAGTGAAAAATAGGATGTTGTTGTTGAACCTTGTGAGGAAAAGGTTCTTGTAGATGAAGGGGAGTTGGTGATAGGAAAGGTTGAAGAAAATATCATTTTCCCAAATAATGAGAATGTTTCCAAGCATGATCAAGAAGGACAGGACATAGTCCAAGGATTAAAAGCCGAGGAGAAGACTATTGATATAAAGGACGAAGTATATGTTGATCACTATGATACCCTAGAGATATACAAACAAGGAGAGTACAAGATTATTGATCAGTATCTTTCTATAGGTGATATGATGATGTCTAATGTATTTGTTCACGATTCCAAGAAGATGCCACTACACATGCCACAAAGAGTATTCACCATGAAGATTGGAACCAGCATGTTGTGGGAAGCAACATCAATTTAGTCATTTTTATGACAACAACATTGCCTACATGCAAATGGAAGACTCGAAAGAAAACCATAGCAATTCAATGGGACTTGAATTTTTGTGTCCCCGGGAGTATGATGCAGGGGCATCACAAGATTTGAAAAATTTCATAGATTCTAGACATTACATGCATTATAAATGTTTATTTTTATGTCAATATGGATGTAATCACTTGAGGTATATGTTAGTATTTTGATTTAATAAATGTTTTGTATAATCCTGAAGTTGATGTTGTCAACTCCATGATACATTACTAGTTTAGTTAGTAATCCAACAAATTACAAATCGGTCATTTTAAGTTAGTTGGCATAGTGGGAAAGTTAGTTTTCTAAATTAGTTATTCAGATGTATTCGGTTTTGAAAAGTTATTTATGTCTACAATTTTCAAAACCAAGAAGGGAGTAGTAGAGTAGGTTGTTGAGAATCAGGGAAGATTAGAATGGAGGGGAGAGAGAAATTAATGTAATCAATGTAATACAAAGAATGAATGAAATAATATTTTGTATCTAGATCCAATTATCTCTGTAACTGTTAGTTTCTTGAATGTTTCATTTACTTGTTGAAAATTCATTTTGTTTAGACTTACTCATTTAGCTTACTGTCTAGTATCGATATTGCTTCTTGACTGAACACATTTTAATGTGCAAAATACTGTGATGAAATTTGATAACAGAGAACACATATTTATTTTAAATGTTTTATGTTGCATTTGGATGTAACTCAAGTCTTAGTATCAAATTTATTGAAGAATTTTATCAGCTTGTGGAAACCGTTTATGTGCAATAGAGAATGTATTTTAAATCTGGTCATTAATTGAATCAAGAATGGCTTCCAATAACCATTGCACAATTATTACTTTGGCTTCCAAACTATTGGAAGGGTGGAGGAGTTGTGTATGCCATGAGGAGTCTGAGATCCCTATTTTGAATGTAAAGCCGCCGACTGTGACAAAATGTCATTTTAGAATATCAAAATGAAGATGCATCGATAGTCATGTTAAAGGAGACTTTCATTCACATGATTGTCATGGTTCGGGTGATGCCAAAAGAATGAAGAGATCAGGACTGGTTAATTAACCTATCCAAGCCACAAGGAACCAAGACCATTTCCATGTGGGACCCAAGAGAAAGATGTGTTGACAAAGAAGAACAATTCAAATGATAACATGGTTTTTGTGTTTGTGTTTGGCATTGGGAAACATAGAAAGGTGGCAAAAGAACCGAGGATCAAAATAGACTGAGACGGGTGTATGTGGATTTGTGGAATGAAGTTTGGTTGCTTGTGAATTTTATAGGAAGTAACAGATTTATTGACATTGTTTGGGCTCAATCAAGCTTCATTTGCCAAGCTCTGCATCACATGTAACCTACCCAATCTGCATCTATATACACATGAAGGTCTACATTCTCTGAATTAGGATACCATAAACCATAGTCTATAGTTCCTCTCAAGTATTTGAATATCCTCTTTACTACCATAAGATGACTTTATTTAGGATTTGGTACAAATATTCCAACAATACCAACTGCATTGGAAATATTAGGTCTAGATTGAGTAAGATAGATTAGTTTACCAATCATAGACTTATACAAGGTCATGTCTACTGCTTCTGAATCATCTTCTTATGAAATCTTGCATCCTATTACCATAGGAGTACTTACTAGTTTTCAATCATCCATCTTGAACTTTTTCAATATCTCTTTCACATACTTAGATTGATTAATGAAAATACCTTTGTCTGTCTACTGCACATTTAGTCCCAAAAAGTATTTGATAGGTCCAATCATGCTCATATCAAATTCTCTTTGCATCTCTTTAGAAAATTTTGCACTAAGCTTTTCATTACCACCAAAGGTAATATCATCAACAAATATAGCTACCAACAAAAATCCATCAAATGTTTCTCTTATGAATAAATTATAATCTGTTGCTCCTTTCTTGATGCAAGAGCATCTCGGGTCCTTGGAAATCCTATGTGACCAAAACTAGATTTGAGTTTGTTTGTGTTGCTTGGTTCCTACTTTGACCGAGTTGGTTCGGTGTTTCTCAATTTCTATTGTTCATTGGTGTTGGTTGGTTATCTCTTTGGAACTCAGTAATTTCCTTGGCACTCAATGATGCTTGTCTAGCGCTTGGTTGGCTTTTCTTACTGACGGGTTTCTTTTGAGTTTCTATTGAGGCCAACTTGTGCATTGATTATGGGTCATGGATTTAATGTTGATATCCATCATTCAAAAGTGTGTGGTCCCAGATTTGACTGTTACTTCTATTTATTGTGGATATGAAGGCCAACTTAGTCCAATACCCTCTTGTATAAATGTAGTTGTTTGGTTAGAGTTTATGGAGTCAGTTTTGGATAGAAGTAAGAAGATATAAGATTGGGGATTGTTCATAGACCCTCGCATGTTGGAGGACTTCAGTAATTCATTGTAATATCTGGCCATAACTAGGAAGGCCTTATAGCCCAACATGTATGAATCAATTTGAATTAATATATGAATGATCCTGCATTTTCTCTCTCCCACTATGTTGTCATTGCTTCCGTGTGTTGTTGAGAAAGGTGGTTCAGGTTGGGTGTGCCATTCCTTGGCCCCTCATACCTGTAGCTTGTGTCCGATGGTACCAGAGTGAGGTGAGATCTAGATGTAGGTTTGTGAATCTAGATTTGAAGGTTCCTTCTTGTGAAGCCCTAGTTGAATTTTTGTGGGGTAGCAGATTGCAATCTGACCTGCAATTGTAGAGGGTTTTCAAGATGGTTCGTGGGAGGTGAGATGTGGATCCAGGATTGGTAGACATGTTGAGAAAAATTGCTACTAGATTGGAAGTTGTTGAAATAGCCCAAAGAAGAGGAAGACATATTGAAGATGTTAGTGATGATGAAATTGAGGTAGAATAAGGTGATGTAGAACCTACACCTATGATGGATCAGGGTGAGGAAAGATTCTTGAAAGCTTTGACCAGTCTGAAGTCTACACCACACTTTAATCCTCCTGAGTATGATGGAAAGATGGATTTTGATGAATTGGTGGATTGGATCATTGAGATGGAAAAGTATTTTGAGTACGAAAATGTACTTGAAGACAAGAATGTGAAAATTGCAAGCACAAAGTTGAAAAGTCATGCATCCTTATGGTGGGAACATCTACAGCTGGACAAAAAGAGGAAAGGCAAAGACAAAATCAAGCTATGGAGTAAAATGGTGAATAAATTGAAAGGAAAGTTCTTACCTTGTGATTATCAGTTAACCTAGTTAGGCGAATGCAAAGTTTGAGGTAGAAAGATAGCTTGGTAAAGGAATATACTAAGCAATTATATAGATTAGATATCAGATCTAGACATGATGGAGATGATGTGGAAAGAATTTATAGATACCTAAATGGTTTGAGAGTTTCTATCCAAGAAGAAATTAGTTTGGTAAAATTGGAGAATATTGAAGAGGCTTATCAATTTGCATTGAAATATGAGGAGAAATTGAATAAGAGACATGAGCAAAGACAAAGAGTAAGAGGAGGTAGATTCCCTAGAGGAAAAGGTAGATCTTATAGTGAAAATAGTTGATCTGAACCAGAAAAGACAACTCTGGATAAAGGTAAGACCGAGTGAAAAGGTGAAAGTCCATCTAGAGGTAGAGGCAGTAACTACCGAGGTAGTTATAATAGAGGAAGTTTCTGAGGAACTTGTTACAATTGTGGAGAAGAAGGACATAGATGATTTGATTATACACATGTAAGTAAGAAGGCTGGTAATAGTAGAAATTCTTTGGTGCAAGAAGAGTCACCGAATGAGCCTGAGAAGGAAAATAACTTGATGGTAAGGAGAGAACTATGGAATGAAGGTAAAAAGGAAGATCCAGTAAGGAAAATTTTGTTCAAGACCAGATGTAGAGTTTCTGACAAATTTTGGAAGGTAATCATTGACAGTGGTAGCTCGGAGAATTTGGCATTTGAAGAGATGGTCACAAAGTTGCAATTGGAAAGGTTGAAACATCTGAAGCCCTATCTGATTTCATGAATCAAAGATGAGAATACACTCCTGGTAAGTGAACAATGTTATGTAAATTTGAAGATTGGAAACTACTATGATAAGGTGTTATGCGATATCATGCCTATGGATTATTGTCATATTTTTTTGGGTAGACCTTGGCAATATGATAAACATGCTATATATGATGGGAGAGTGCATAAGTATACTATTGTGGTTGACGGAAAGAAAAAAATCTTGTTACCTTTGATGGTTTTCCATTGAAAAGAAGCATTGATCATTGTATGGATCTTATCCTTGGAGCTATTTTACCGAATAAGGTACCTCATCAGTTAACACCTACCAAGAATAAAGAATTGAACCGATAGATTCAAGAGTTGTTGGAGAAAGCTTTGATCAGAGAAATTTTGAGTCGTTGTGTAGTACCTTCATTATTGGAACCTAACAAGAATGGAGAATGGTGAATGTGTACTGATTCCAAAGCAATTGACAAGATAATAGTGAAGTATAGGTTTCCCATATTGAGAATGGATGATATAATGGATAGTTTGACTGGAGCAAAGTATTTTAAAAAGATTAATTTGAAAAGTGGGTATCATCATATCAAAATTAGAGAAGGTGATGAATGGAAGACTTCTTTCAAGAAAAAAGAAGGTTTGTATGAGTGGTTGGTTATGCCTTCTAGTTTAACTAATGCACTAAGTACCTTTATGAGGTTGATGAATGAAGTTTTGAAGAAATTCTTGGGTAAGTTTGTGATTGTATATCTTGATGATATTTTGATATTCAGTAAGACCAAAAAAGAGGATTTTTTGCATGTTAGGAAAGTTTTGCAGAGATTGAAAGAAGAAAAGTTGCTGATAAATCTGAAAAAATGTTCATTCATGAAAGAGGAAATTGTGTATTTGGGATTTGTGATTGTAGCTGATGGTTTGAAAATGGATCCTGAAAAGGTTGAGGGTATTTTTAATTGGCCTACACCTATGAATACTAGTGAGGTAAGATCATTTCATGGTTTGGCTAGTTTTTACCAAAAGTTCATTAGAAATTTTACTTCAATTTGTAATGCTATGACGGAGACTATGAGAGGAGATAAAAGAGAATTCAAGTGGACACATGGAGCTGATAAAAGTTTTGAGACTCTGAAGCATAAGGCTGCTCAATTGCCTATTTTGGCATTGCTTGATTTCAATAAGGTATTTCAAGTGGAATGTGATGCAAGTGGAAGTGCAATTGGAACTGTGTTGAGTCAAGAAGGTAAACATGTTGCTTTCTTTAGTGAAAATTTGAATGATGCAAAAAGGAAATATTTTGTGTATGATCAAGAATTCTATGCTATTGTTCAAGCATTGAAGAAATGGAGACATTATTTGATACCGAGTGAATTTTTGTTGTATACCGATCATAAGGCTATACAGTATTTGGGTAGTCAAAATAAGTTGAATCAAAAACATATGAAATGGGTTGATTATTTGCAGAGTTATACATTTGTGATAAAACATAAAAGTGGAGTAACTAACCAAGTTGCTGATGCATTGAATAGAAGGAGATCTTTGATGACCAAGATGAAAATTGGAATTTTTGGCTTTGATAATGAGAGATTCTTATGAATTCAATCCTAATTTTTTTGAGCCATGGAGAAAGTGTAGAGCACCTATTCAAGATCAACAAAGTACTAAATGGGATGAATATTTTATGCAAGGAGGTATGTTGTTTAAAGGTATTCTATTGTGTATACTGAGAGGACCTATGAGAACTAATTTGATAAAAGAGAAACATAGTAGTGGTTTGGCTGGACATTTTGGTGTTGATAAGAGATGGAGTTTTATTAAGGAGAAATACTTTTGGCCTCAGTTGTATAAAAATGTTTAAAAAATTGTGAAAAGTTGTGGAGTTTGACAAGTTGCAAGAGGAGTTAGTCAAAATACTAGATTGTATACACTGATTGTTGTACCTGAGAAACCTTGCATTGACATCAGTATGGATTTGGTTCTTGGCTTACCAAAGATAGTAAGAGGTAATGATTATATATTTGTTGTTGTGGATAGATTTTATAAAATGGCACATTTTATACCTTGTAGAAAGACATCAGATGCATTACATGTAGCAGATCTTTTCTTTAAGGAAAATGTCAGATTGCATGGATTACCAAGGATTATTACATCTGACCAAGATAGTAAATTTGTTGGATACTTTTGGAAGACTCTTTGGAGAAAGTTGGGTATCGAGTTGAAATATAGTTCTACATTTCACCCACAAACTGATGGATAGATAGAGGTTGTGAATAGAAGCTTGGGAAATCTTTTGAGATGTTTAATTGGAGACACATGAGGTAATTGGGATTTTGTGTTGGCACAAGTAGTGTTTGCATACAATAATTTAGTGAATAGGAGTACTAGAAAAACACCTTTTGAGATTGTCAATGGCATATAGCCGAGAGGTATATCTGATTTGAGAGATATTGATGATGAAAGAAAGAGAAGTGCCAAAGGAGAATTTTTTTTGAGTACATTAAGACATTGCATGAAGATGTGAAGCTAAAACTGGAAAAGAGTAATCAGAAGTACAAAGACAGAGCTGATAGATCAGGAAGATATAAGAATTTTGATGTTGGTAATGAAGTGATGGTTCATTTGAGAAAAGGTATATTTCCTGTTGGAACATATGGGAAGATGAAGATGAAGAAGTTTGGACCTTGCAAGATTTTGAGAAAATTTGACAGTGGTAATGCATATGAAGTTGAGTTACCTGATGACATGGATATATCACCTATTTTCAATGTTTATAATGTGTATGCATATCATGAACCTGAAGAAGACATGATAGTACAGATGGAATATC
Organism: Chamaecyparis obtusa; assembly: GCA_027943335.1. Classification (NCBI taxonomy): domain Eukaryota; kingdom Viridiplantae; phylum Streptophyta; class Pinopsida; order Cupressales; family Cupressaceae; genus Chamaecyparis; species Chamaecyparis obtusa. The sequence continues at coordinate 360,940 of BSBK01003323.1, read as the reverse complement.
CTAAGAAATAGAATGAAGAGGTTGAGCATATTTTGGAACATAGAATTGGTAGAAGTACAAGAGGAAAACAATATATGGAATATCTGGTAAAGTAGAAGAACAGACTGATTGAAGATAGTTCATGGATTTCATAGTTTGAGTTGGATGCATCTTAGATCATACCTACTGAATGATTCAGAGAATCATTTCAAATAAACCTAGGTGTCTGATGCAGGAGCATCTCGGGTCCTTGGCAATCTTGTGTCACCAAAAATAGATTTGAGTTTGTTTGTGTTGCTCGGTTCCTACTTTGACTGAGTTGGTTTGATGTTGCTTAGTTTCCTTTGTTCACCGGTGTTGGTCGATTATCTCTTTGGCACTTGGTAATTTCCTTGGTGCTCGGTGATGCATGTTTGGCACTTGGTTGGCTTTGCTTACCGATGGGTTCCTTTTGAGTTTTTGTTGAGGCCGACTTGTGCATTGATTATGGGTCATATATTTAATGCTGATTTCCATCATTGGGAATTATGTGGTCCTAGATCTGGCTGTTACTTTTGTTGATTATGGATTTGAAGGCCAACTCAGTTCAGTAGCCTCTTGTATAAATGTAGTTGTTTGGTTAGAGTTTAGGGAGTCATTTTTGGATAGAAGTAAGAAGATAGAATATTGGAGATTGTTCGTAGATCTTCGCATGTTGGAGGACTTCTATAATTCATTGTAATATCTAGTTGTAACTAGGAAGGTCTTACATCTTGACATGTATGAATCAATTTGAATTAATATATGAATGATCCTACATTTTCTCTCTCCCAATTTGTTGTTGTTGCTTACGTGTGTTGTTGAGCAAGTGGTTTAGGTTGGGTGTGCCATTCCTTGGCCCCTCCTACTTATATCTTGCATCATTTCTTGAATCCAATCTTTTTCAAGTATCCATCAAGTCTTTCATACCATGCTCTAGGGTCTTTCTTAAGTCCATAGAGGGATTTCTTCAATCTACATACCATATCAGGTATGTCTGATAAAGTAAATCCTTTAGGATTCTCTATGTAAACTTCTTCTTTCAGCTCTCCATTCAAGAATTCTAACTTGACATCCATCTAGTATACCTTAAAGTCTCTGAATGTAGTATAGGCTAGAAATAATTTTATGGCTTCCAATCTTCTCTTTGCGCATATCATTTACATACTACTATTGCTTTGTTTATTACCACTATTCCATCTTCATTCATCTTATTTATAAATACCTACTTGGTTCTAATCACATTCTTATCACTAGGCCTAGAGACTAGTTCTCATGTATAATTCTTATTATCTGATCTAGCTATTCTTTCATTGCTTCATACCAATCTGAATGATTACATGCATCTTCAACACTTAAAGGTTCAATCTATGAAAGTAATCATACCTCTTCATTGGCTATGGAACTCTTTGTTTTTGATCTTGTCATGACTTTGTTGTTCTGATCTCCAATGATGTCTTCCTTTGAATGTTATCTATATGTGAATTTAGGAACATTGGGTGTGACTCTCTCATCTGACTTGAGTGATTCTTCTTCACGTGTCTCAGGGTCATTGAATAATACATCAATGTTGTCAAACTTTTCATCATCAATTGTTTCTCTAGTGGTAGTGTTGGAAATTTGTCTATATTGAAGTATATGACTAGATATAGTGTTGTCATTATGGAAACAAAGTCATATAGTAGTTTGGAGTTAGCGCACTTGATGTAAAGATTAGAATCTGGTTAAGTGTTGAAGACTGGACAATATAAAGAGTTTTGGTAGCTCAGAGTATCAGCGCACGTGTGTATGAATGAATTATGATATGCACCATGGAAGTTAAGTTGGTTAGACTATATTCTTTCTTAGTCTATGAGCGCATAAGCAGATGTGCAACGATGTGAAATTTACAGTCATTTGAAGTTGCACAGCCAGTGTGTGCTAGTAGAGAACAAAGCATGGAGTCGACATTTAGCATTTTGGTTTGTGATTATAATGTAATGTTGTAAAGGCTATCTTCCTATTGTATTTAGGTTTCTGACATGTTTATATGTATAATTGTAAGCACTCTTAAGCCAACTCATTTGGAAGTGTTGGTTGTAATTAGTTATAGGGCTGACCTAATTGTATATTTTGTATGAGCACATAAATATAAGGTGCGCCCATTGTATTTGGTATGGAAGTTGAAAGAGAGTTGTGATAAGTAGAGCAGAAGTGTGTGAAGACACTATAAGATGTATTAGATCTTTCCAAGAGGTCAAAGCATTAGCACAACAAAGGAACTGATCTGACAAGCACTATCACAGTGACAATTCATCTTACAGATATAGTGTGTATCTGAGATCAGAAGGTTGTAGCCTTCACCACTTGAGCAGTGAAATCTTGGATAGTACGTGCTCTCCCCTAATAGGGATGATTGTAAAAGACTCCTTATAGGGTCTGACCCTTAACAAGGTCTACTGTACTTAAAGTATTTTAAAGCTACTCTTAATAGGGTAAAGGATCTTTTAGCAAGGATCACAAAACACTAGTGCAGAATATTAGTGGGTATCAATTCCCACCAGGGTTTTACCTATTTGGGTTTCCCCATAATCATATTGGTGTCATGTGTTGATTTCATGTTTCATTTTTATGTGAATGTTTAATTTAGTTCTTAAGCATTTAAGTTTAGCATAAAGATTAAAGTGAAAAGTTAAAATATAGTGAACACTAATTAACCCCCCCTCTTAGTGTTCCCATTCCTAAAAATTGGTATCAGAGCACTGGTCCTCAGCATAGAAGTTTAACCACTTGAGGAGATCATGGACAAAGCTGAAATGAAACATCTGAAAAGAAATATTGAAGCTTCTCTTGAAGATCTAGATAAGTCAAAAAGAGAATCTAAAGAACTCAAGGACAAACTCAGTGATGCTCAATTAGTCATAAAAAAATCTAAGGAAATATTTGAAATAATGCTCTACCAGTGATCTAGGGATAATGGTCAAAAAGCTCAATGAAGAAAAAAAATCCTTAAACGAAAAATTTGAAGAGATTGATGATAAGCTGACTAATAATTAGGTAGTCTATGATGAACAAATCAAAGAGAACCTTCAGCTAAATGAAGAACTAAGGAAAGAAAACATGGAAATCTTGGAGCTAAGGAATAGCAAAGAAAGCTTGGAGTCTAAATTGAAAGAAGCAAAGAATCTATGGACAAGGCTTTTGAGGGTACCTGGATTTGGAAAACTTCAAGCCAAACAAAGATTAGATGTTAGTCTAGCATGAAATCAGTCAAAAATAAGTAAAACTCTAAACTAAGCCACCTCAAATTGAGCTAAAACAGGTGCACCCAAGCACTGTTTGATTTGCTCTTGCTTAAGGAGATGTGGGTGTGCTCTCTAAGCACTTGGAGCATGTCCCTTATGCATTTTAGGATAGATTGAGATCCATGGAAACCCCCAAAATGGCACAAAATAGGTATAGAACACCTGATTTGCCCCTAAGGCCTCAAGGGTCAAATGATGCTGAAATGAAGATTAAGCTACATGATGTTTATGCTAAGATTGATTTTAAACAAATAGAGATGTGATATGATGTTATGCTTATGCAAAACAATGAAATAAACTATGTTGATCCATTATTGCTATATTAAGATGAGCTAAAATGCTTGAAAGTAAGCTAAATTAGGATGATTATGCTAAGGCTAGAAGTAAAAGGGCATGATAACAATGCTTAAAATGAAAGGTGAATGGATTCTTTTGCTCTTGGAAATGAGGAGCATTTATAGGATTTGGGAAGGAGGAATGAGTGGCCAGGATCAAAATCCTTAAGAAAGGTCAAGATTCATTCAAATGGGAGCACATGGATTGTGCTAGTTCAGGGCCACCTCCTTGTGACAAGTGTCATAAGGGCATTGGGTTGAAAGATGGGAGGAATGTGCACAATTTGGAAAATGTGCCTAAGGTCAAAGGGTGTAAGAAAGGGGTGAGGGGCTTCTTAAATGCATGATAAATGCATGTAAGAGGGATAAGGAGGTCTTAAATGCACTTAATGCATGTAAGAGAAGTCTCTAGAAGTTTGTTGACTTTGGGTTAAGCTTAGGAGTTGGCTAACCTTGGTTAGGGAATGTGACATGATTAGGGGGGGATTAGGATTAGGATTAGGACTTTCTAGAAGAGTCTAGAATTTCCTTAAGATAAACATGGATTTTAGGAAATAAATAAAGATTTATTTATTTCCATGGTTTAAGTTTGAGAATATTTATTAAAATGAATTTAATAAACATGAGGAATAAATATTTAATTTTAATTAAATATTTTAAGTTGGGATTAGGGTTAGGAAATGAAGGAATTAGCCTTTAATCGAAATTAAAGAAGGATTAGAAGATTCTGGAAGAGGTTAGTGGTCTTAAGGAAATTGGCCAAGTTTTGGGCAAAAAATAAATTAATTATTTATTTTGGGATTTTTGGTCAATTTATTAATTAAATAATTAATAAATAAGGAGATAATGTTTAAGTAAGATTTAAACATTTTTTAGGAGGGATTTCTTAATTAAATATTTTTAATTAAGATAAAGGGATTTAATGGCATAAAAATAAATAAATAAACTAAATAATTAATTAATAAATAAATGATGATGTCATCAGGGGTTTTTCAGAAAATAAAAATATTTTATTTTCTAAAAGATTTTTAGGTGTCTACATTTTGCCCCTCTTTGATGCAATGCCGCAAGTGGCATGGCATCAAAGACAAGAAAATAAGATGCCCCAAGCTAGAATTTAGAGGAATAAGGGGTTGTGCCCCATCGAGAAAATAATGCAAGGAGTAAAGGTTGTGGAATTTTCTCAAAAGGAAACAGAGAAAGGACCTAGGAAGAAGGGGAGATAAATAACCAAACTTCAAAGAGCAAAGATGGGTGAATGCAAGATGAGATGGAATGCAAAATGCAGGATGCAGCGACATGAGAGATGCAAGATGCAAGATTAATCTATATGATGTAGGATGCAAGGGATTGGGGGAAGCTCCAAGTTCAAATGTGGAGAGCACAACCTAGTTTAATATAGCAATGCTAGAGACCTGCCAAGGATATTGGGATCATGAGGCCTTGTCACCAGTGTTGCATAAGACTAATGCTAAAAAGACACACAAGGTTGCCCCAGCATCACACATGAACCCAAGAGGAAGCATGGTGGAAATGATGCAGAAGAAACCACAAACACCTGACTGAATCACAAGCAAAAGCAAAAGATCAAAAGACCTTGCCCCAGATTATCCTCATTCGCAGCGCACCATGATATAAAGGATCGTGGCAACCTTGAGTAGAGAACAACGAGAAGCTGTAAAAGATTAACAAGATCCAAAGGACAAAATCCAAGACCAAAATGAGAACTCCAAAAGGACATCCTTTGCCAAGGAGAGAGATTTGATGTGATGGATTGAGGGATGGTGGGAAGATTGGTCTGAACGTGTGGAAGGATACATCGACACGGACCTGGGGGGATTGGTGGAAGATTGGATCTGACAGGAGGAAGGATACATCCTCAAGGACCCACTGATTGATGGGAGAATGAGTTTTGTTGGTCACTGGGCAAATGATGAAGTCAAAGAATAATCACTGGGATCAAGAATAGTCGACAAGGGATGTTGTTGAAGTACAAGGTTGGGTAGGAAAAAGTGTTTTGATCAAATGCTATGGCAGGACTGACAAGGATATGTACAACAAGATGTGAGGATATCTATATGGATGGAGAGATATTTACAATGGATATGTACAAAAACTCAGGATTGGGGATAGGAAGATCTCACTATACAGGACATACAGGATATGACACAAGATATGGTACAAGATATGTGCAGGTAGGATTGCGGATTTGCTGGAGGATTATGAAAAGAGGAATGGGGGGGATGGGAGTTTGATAGATAATGACTAGGTCCACTATGTATGGCACCTGTTTGCTAGGTTTTCACCAACATACTTGTCCAAGGCGCTTGAATTGCCAAGTTTTCACCATTGGACGATTGTTTTTCTTTTTCTTTTTTGCTTTTGTTTTTGCTTTTTTTTTGTATTTTTTTGCTTTTTCCAATTTTTATGGATTTTCTGAATATGTAGATCTGGCTCAGGCATAGAACCTCTTCAAATGTATGATGTTGATTGGATCATTCAATGGCTCACCTTCTAGTGTAGATAACTGATAAGCTCCAGAGCCGAAGCATGATGTGACAACATAGGGGCCTAACCAAGTAGGCTCAAACTTGCCTTTCTTTTCTCTGTTTGCTTGGACTTTCTGATTTTCTTTGAGGACCATGTCATCGACCTAAAATTGTCTGGGATGGACCTTCTTTTTATAACTCCTTTTGAGTCAATTTTTGTATGCAACCAAGTGATCATATGCTTGTTGTCTCTTTTCATCTAATAGGTCTAGCTGTGTGAGATGGGCCACACGATAGTCTTCATCAGTGGTGTAGTTCTTCATGGAGACTCACAATGATGGGAGCTCAACCTCGATTGATAGAATGGCTTCAGCACCATATACAAGGGAATATCGGGTGGTGCCTATGGGAGTTCGATAAGAAGTATGGTAGGCCCAAAGGGCGGGATTAATTTGGAGGTGCCAGTCATGACCAGAATCATTGACAACCTTCTTGAGGATTTTCAGGATAGTTTTATTGGTTGCCTCAGCTTGGCCATTTCCTTGAGGGAAATATGGGCTAGAGAAATGGTGATAGATGTGGATTCTAGCACACAGATCATCCACATGATGGTTTTCAAAAGGTGTGCCATGGTCAGTGAAGATGGTAGATGGTATGCCAAAGCAGCAAATGATGTGGTAAAGGATGAACTTGGACATTTGAATACCAGTAGTTAGGGTGAGTGAAATCACTTCAACCCATTTGGCAAAGTACTCTATGGCAGTTATTATGTACTTGTGTCCATCTAAGGAAAGGGGAGTGATCAAGCCGACAAGGTCAAAGCCCCACCATGAAAATGGCCAAGGTGGCACAATGGGCTGCAAGTCTTGTGCTGGTGCATGAATCAAATTTGCATGTTGTTGACATGGTAAACATTTTTTGACAAACTCACAAGCATCATGTTCCATGGTTGGCCAATAATACCCAACTCAAAGCAACTGCTTAGCTAGAACCATGCCACTCGTGTGGGCACCGCAAATTCTAGCGTGGACCTCTTGTAAAGCCAGGATGGCCTCATTTGAATCTAAACACCTAGAGAGGATATTGTGATACCCTCGATGATAAAGGGTGTTGGCTACAAGAGTGTAGCAGGAAGCTCTGCAAATAAGGTTTTGGCATTGGTTGTTGGTGAGATGGGGAGACATGATACCATTCTTTAGATATACATGGCTGTCATGGTACCACGGGGACTAGGGACCAACCAAGACACACACCATACTATGATGCGTCACATGGGATTTCTAACAAGGATCCAATAGTTGCCATTGTGTCTGTTGCTTTATTATGAAATCTTGGTATCTATGTGAACTATAGATTTAGGAAATGCTCTTTCAGTCTATCCATGAGTTCTTTTAAGGTAGCAGCTTATCATCCTTTGTTTGATATTCATCTAGGACTTGCTTGATAATGAGTTGTGAATCACCAAACACTTGCAGTTCTATGATATTCCATTGAATGGCCATTTTGAGACCTAAGATGAGTGCCTCATATTCTGCAATGTTGTTGGTACATGAAAATCCCAACTTGAATGACTTTGGGATGTAGTCACCTTGAGGTGTGACGAATAGGATTCCTACCCCTGATCCATGTAATGTGTAGGAGGCATCAAAGTATAGCTTCCACATGGGTTGTTCTTTGATCATACATAAGTGTTCATCAGGGAATTCCATGATTAGTGGATAAGCATCCACCAGTGGTGCTTCTGCTAACTGATTGGCAATGACTTGCCCTTTGATTGCTTTTCGATCTATGTACTAGATGTCAAACTCACTGAGTATCATGACCCATTTTTCCATACGGCTTGTGAGAGTTGTATTTGATAGTAGATATTTGAGGGGGTCCACTTTTGAAATGAGCCTGATTGTGTGACTGAGCATGTAATGTCTAAGCTTTTGAGTGGAAAAGACCACTGCAAGGCATGCTTTTTCCATGGGTGAGTAATTAAGCTCATAGCTGACAAGAGTTTGACTAATGTAGTAGATGGATCTCTCTTTGTTTTCATCATCATGCTGAGCTAGGAGTGCCCCCAGTGCTGTAGTGGTTGCTGAGATGTAGATTATGAGAGGGCATCCTGGAACTGGTGGTTCTAGGATTGGAGAATTGGCTAGATACAACTTGAGCTTATCAAAGCTTCTCTGACATATGGGATCCCATTTGAATCTAGTGTCTTTGCATAAGAGATGCGTGAAAGGTTGGCACTTGTCTACCAGCTAAGAAATGAACCGACGCACTGATTGAAGCTTTCCTTGTAGGCTTCTGAGCTATCTGAGTGTTCTTGGGGGAGGCATTTTTGTTATTGCTTTGACCTTTTTAGGGTCAATCTCTATGCCTCTTCGTGATACTATGAAACCTAGGAGCTTTCCAGATGTAACACTAAAGAAACATTTCTTTGGATTGAGCCATAACCCATAGTGTTGCAGGCGATCAAACACACTTTCAAGAATGTCAAGGTGTTCATGGCGTGTCTTTAATTTTGCAAGAATATCATCCACATAGTCCTCTAGGATCTTGTAGATCATGTCATGGAAGATTGCTATCATCACTCTCTAATATGTGGCTCCTACATTCTTTAGACCAAAGGGCATCACGTTATAGCAAAAGGTACCCCATGGAGTGGTGAATGTTGTTTTATGTTGGTCTTCTGCTGCTATATGAATCTGATTGTATCTAGAGAAACCATCCATTAGTGACAACATTTCATGGCCTGCTGTAAGATCTATGATCATGTCTATGTTAGGTAGTGGGAAATCATCTTTAGGAAAATATGTACAAATTCGGATGTCATCGGAAGGCTTTGTGATAGGTACCATGTTGGAGATCCAATCTGAGTAATCTATAGCTCTAATAATCTTTGCATCCAAGAGCTTTTCTAGTTTTGATTTTACCAATAGAGCTACTTTGGGATGCATTTTGCGTAGCTTCTGCTTTACTGGCTTAACATTGGGGTCTACAGCTAGATGATGAACAACAAGTTTAGGATCAAGTCCAGGCATGTGTGTGTATGACCATGCAAAGTTCATAGTAGCTTCTTGAAGTAGCGCAGTGAAAGCCATTTCTTCACCTTCTATCATGTTGGCTGCAATGTAGGTGATCCTCGAACATTCCTCTATACCTAAGTTGACTGGCTTGGTTTCTTCTATGATGATAGGTGACTGCTCAGGTCTGTAATCCTAGATGGGAGGAAGAGGCAAGTCTTCATCTTCTAGCGCTTGAATTGCCAAGTTTTCACTAGAAGATACGCTCTTTATTTTTAGTTTTTTGGAATCAGAATGTTCCCTAGAAGGGTTATCACATAAGGACTCATGTTTTACTCTTTCTATTTCTCTTTTGTAGCTAAAGCTTGCCTCCTCTCCAAAGTATCCTTCTGGGTCAAGCTTGTAGATGTGAGCTGACTCTAAATCCTGAACTGATTGTGGGCCTGATGCCCCCATGAATTCTAGGAGTGCTTCTGTGCTTTGGAACTCATCGATGTGTGTGAGACTTGGTTGGTCCTAGTCTATGAGTTCAGGGTGGGTGAGGGGAAGTTCTATGAGATTGATGGAAAGTTGTCAGAGGATAGAAGTCCCTAGGAGGGTTTCGTCATCAAAGATATCATCATAGGATCTGATTTCTTTCTCTTTAGGGATGTCTTCGATCTCTACAAGGTCATCCTGGCTATTTAAGAGGGGAATGCTAGTCATGTTGGTCCCCCTAGTTGTGGTATTGGGCCTTTGTATATGCAGGTGAGGGGTATTAAAGCCAAGAACCTGATGTTGTGGGTTCTTGGATGCTGTAATTGGGTCTTTGCTTCCACCTTCTTGTGGTCCTAGACCACTACCTTGGTAGTTCCATTGCTCAGTAGTGTACTTGTGCGATTGTGGGTATTTATCTTTGAAGTAGCCAAGAAGTTGTTTTTCAGGTGCTGGGGGATCTTTGTACAACCACCTATTAATGTTAGGATCCATTTCTTGACTGTTTAATGTGCCATGGGATTCAAAAGTCATAGGTCCCATTCTCTTGATTTCATGATGCTCTTCAATAGGATTTCTTTGGTGATTCGAGTGCCCTTGAGTATGTGGATCAAGCGGGAGGGCCCCTACAGCAAATGCATCATGTAGGCTATATTCACCACAACCCTGGTTATTGATCTTAATGGAAGAAAGGGTGGAGGTGAGGATGGTTTCTGGATCGCAATGGGATTGAGATGAGCTGGCAATAGAAGTACCAATGTCAGTTCTAGGACAATGAGTGGAGTGAGGGAATGATGCTTCCATCGCATGATAGTATGCGAAGGGTTGGGGGTCAGCATGGATGGTAACCTCAATGCCTTGATGTAGAAATTTGATACACTGATGGTAAGTAGATGGTACAGCCTTAATGGAATGAATCCATGGTCAGCCTAAGAGGATATTAAATGGTAGGTCAAGATCAACAACATGGAAAATAGTATCTTGTGTTGCTAGGCCTAGCTGAATGGGAAAAGTAATGGTACCTTCAGAGGTATGCTCCAAATTGTCATAGGCTTTGATAGTGATTACTTCATGTGCTATATCAGCCTAGGTGAATCCAATTTGCTGAATGAATTTCAAAGTACACAAGTTCAGGGCTGAACCATTATCTATTAAGACCTGTTTGATGGCAAAGTCTCTGACCATGATGGTGATACGGAGAGGGAGAGTATGGTCAGGTGAAACATCTGGTATGTCAGATGTTTTGAAGGATAAAGCACAGGCTACGGATAAATGTCCCACAAGGGTCTCAAACTAGGTGGTGTTAATGTCTGTGGGGACATGTCCTTCTTTGAGAGCTTGGTCAAGGATCTCCTGATGGAGAGGTGAAGTATGGAGAAGGTCCAAGATGGATATTTGGGCTGGTGTGTTCCCAAGATGTTCTATGAGGTTATACTATGCATTGTGTGCATTGTGTACTGGCCTTGGATAGGCACCAATGATAGTGATCTGGCCTCTGTGGGTAATAACAACACATTGACAATCTGCTCCTCTGACATGGATGGCATTGACTATGGGCTCAACTTGGGTTATACATCCAACAATATTATCATAATTGATATAGGCAGTAGTGTGATCTTCTTGCTTTCCTTTGCCATGGTTCTGGGGATGATTGGCTTTAGTTTGGTTGTTCCCAACATTGTGTTGTAGGACCACATTCTGATAAATTTGTAAGTTGGCATTTGGCGAGGCTTGAGTGGGTATATCTACTTGAATCTCTTTTTGATCAATGAGATCTTGGATATAGTTTTTGATTCTCATACACTTCAAAGTAGTGTGTCCTTTGACATGATGATAATCACAGTACTCGTGGTCTTTGTACCAATCAGGCTTGGGAGTGGTATCATCAACTGGCTAAATTGGTGGATATGTAATCAAGTTGGCCTTGGCCATTCGATGAAATATAACATCCAAAGGTTCACCCAGCGGTGTGAAGGTCTTCTTTGGATAGTTTTGAGCTCTAGGTTTGTTTTGCTTGGGAGAAATATTGACGGTATTGACTTGATTGTTTGGATTACCTTGATAAGCTTGATGGGCTGATTGCTGATAGGTAGTCACTTGTTGTTGTTGGTAGGCAGGAGTTGATGGAGGACTAGCCATGATAAATTGGACATGCTTGGTATCAGTGGCTCCATCAGTAAAAACATTTTTGTTATGATTCCAATAACGGGATTTATCATTGCTGAGTTTTTGGGCATCATTTTTGAAGTGTCAGATCGTGCCTTCATCTAGGAGGGCCTTTTCAATACCTATCCCCTTGCTCTTGATATCTTGATAGGTTTGGAGACAATTCATCCTCATGAAATGGGATAGCTTAGGATGTAGATTATCAATAAAGATTTTGGTAAAATGCTTTTCAAGTGGCTGGTATGACAACCTAGTAGTAAGGTTCTGCCATCGTTGCAAGTATTCTGCTAGGCTTTCTCCATCTTTCTATTTTGAGTTGCAGAGATCTAACAAGGTCAACTCATTCTCAACATTATGGGCATAGTAGGCAATGAACTTCTTAGAAAGTTCAGCAAAGGTTGTGATAGTCCCACAGGGTATTTTGTAGAACCACTCAATAGTGGTTCCTCCCAAGCTTTTGGGGAATAGGCATAAGAGATAGTTATCACTATAAGCCACTTCTTGGCACACCATATAGAATTCTTTAATATGATTGACTGGATCTCCTTTCCCCCAATATTTATCAAACTTAGGTGTCTCAAAGTGCTTGGGGAAAGGTATAGCGGAAATAGACCGGTCAAACGGATAAGGACACACCTCCTCAAACTTGTAAGTTTTGTTCTCAGTACCAGTTTAAAGCTCTTTAAGAGCATTCTTCATGGCTTCCCATCCAGCATTGATTGGTGTTTGAGTGGGTACTCCCATTTGAGATGGATATTGTTGAGTGGGATATAGAGATGGCCCAATGGGATAGGTAGATTGGAGTGGATTTTGGAGTGATGTTTGCTGGGGTTATTGTTGATGCAGCATAGGGGATATTGTAGTGGTGGATATGAGGCTGCTTGCTGGTGTTGTGGGATGACTAGGACTTGCTGTTGTGACTAATAGGAGGAAACTTGTTGCTATTGGGGAATGATGGGGGTTTGTTGCTATGACTAGAAGTATGGTTGCTGTGGGGGTGGCTAGTGGAATGATGTAGCTTGTTGGTAAGATGGCCTTTGTTGATCTTGGCTCTGTGGTTGACCAATATAAGTTGGGTGCATTCCCATATTGCTTAAGGGTGGAACTGATGTAGGGAAGCCCAAAGCAAAGGGTGACTAGGCAAGATAACTTGCGAAATGGGATGAACTTTGCTGCTGAGGTGGGGGAACTTGTTGAAAGGTACTGGGTGTTGGGAATGGATAGCTTGTGAAGGATGAGGTTGGTGGAGGTTGAGATGTTTTCTATTGTGCTACTTGTGAGAAGGTGGCTTGTTGGTTTGCAAATACGGATGTAGGAGAGTGAGTTGGTATTCCAAAGGCTTTCATGTCTTCTTGAGTGAGACCCCAATGAGGACCAATGTGAGGTGGGAATTGTGTTGCAGCGGATGTTGGGAAGGTAGATGTGATGGGAGTTTGGGATATGAATGGTGGATTTGAAAAACCCATGGAAGGCATTCCTGTGGTGAAGGTATTTTGCTGGGCTTGTGCCTGGGTAGATGCTTGTTGGGGGGAAATGAAGAGAACGCTTGCATTCCCCATGAAAAGGGTGATGTGGAAGTTTGCTGATTTTGAAAGGGGAACAATTGCACTGCCCCGAAGTAGATGATGCTGATGTGGAGGCTTGTTGGGAGAAAGAGGGAAATGATTGCATTAACCCTGTAAAAGATGGTATGGATGCGGAAGCTTCTGGAGTGAAAGGGAAAGATGATTGCGTCCCTCCTTGCATAAAAGGTGTGGATGTGGGAACTTGTGAAGTGAAGGGGAAGGATGATTGCATCCCTCCCAGAGTCAAAGGTGTTGCTTGGCTTATGGAAGATGGTGGAACTGCTTGTGTAAAGGCTTGCGTAAGAGGTGGGAGTTGAATTTGTGACAAGTGTTGGATTTGTGCAAGGGCTTGGGCAGCCATGGTGGATGATGAAGTACCTACGATAGGGAATGGAGTAGATGGTGTTATAGCTTGTGTTACAAGATTTGCAAAGCTTTCTTGCAGAAGAAGGGGAATGGTGAAGGTTTCTTGTGATGTTTGCAAGGTTGGATCAAGGAATGGTTGGATGAATGGAGAGTATACTTGTGTTGGGATTTGGATAGTGCTTATGGGAATGCAAGGATGGAGATATGGTGGAATGGAAGTCTGTGCCTGTGCAAAGTTAGTGAACATGCTTTGCTGGTTTTGGGCCATGAGTGTATTGACTAGTGGTCGATTCTTTGGATGATTCACAAATGTTTCTATTACCAGAGGAGCTGAGGGGATATTGGGATCATCCCATGTATTTCCAGTTTGTATTTGGGGATCATAAGCTATCATTGCACTGGTAAAAATGTTGGGATCAGATGAACTGGTGACTGGATAAGGATTCATGTTCCTTCTTTTTCTAGATCCGGATCTTGTCTCGACAGGCATGGAGATGTAGATGCTAGATGGATGCAAGATGCTTCCTAAAAGATTCTAAAGGATGGTAGATGCAAGCTTAAGGAACTTCTAAGGATGATGAATTTCTAGAATGCAATGCAAGGATTTGTGAAATGCTTGGATTTGGATAAAGGATGGTGGAAGATTGATGGGAGATGGTGGCAGATTGGTAAAAAAGCTTGGTGATGATGGAGGATTGGTGGGATGCTCTGATTTGGGTCAAGATTGGGTGGAGGATTGATGGGATGCTAGTGGAAGATTACTAAGTGTCAACAATGAGCTGCTATTTTTCCCGATGGAGGATCAGTGGTAGGATTTGGCCAACCTAGGATACACTAATGATCTTCGATCAACTGGATTCTTATCAATACAAGCCAATCTCTTGCTCGAGATGATGAGGCTATGCAAGGACAAGTTGGATTTCCTTTAGACAATGCTCTATCAAAAAGGGGATGCTATTTGATTTAGGATAAGGGATGGAAACAACTCACAGGTTTTGAACACTAAGTGTTTGTGGATTTGGATCTCTGGATTTGGTGCAAAGGATGGTGGATTCTGATTTGGATAATGGATGCTGGATTTGGATGAAGGATATGGGACTTTGATTGTGGATTGCTGATGGAAAGATGGTGAAGGATGATGAAACAATGCTCTCTCTAAAAGGATGATGCAAATGCAATTGAGATGGATGATCTATGATGCTGCTAGGAAGATGATGATGAATGCAACTAAAGACTCTAGAATGCAACTAAGGATTTGATGATGATGCAAGGATGAATCTAGGATGAAGGACTGCCAAGATAGGATTTTGAGATCTGAAGGTAGATTGGGACATGCAATGGATCCAGCTAATCTTCTCTTTCAAGGTTGACGTAGTGATGGTTTACTCGGAATCGATAGGAAAACTGTTTGACTCTTGCATTATAGCCAATATTATCAAGTCTTTCTTGATATTTTTCTTCTGCTTGGGTTGCTTGGATAGAGGATTGATGGCTCTTAAGGTTTCTTTCTACAACTTTCTTCTCTTGATAAGCTTCAGATTTGGGCAACTTAGCTTTTAGATGTTTGATCAAATTTGGCATAACTTGGGGAAATTTTGATAAGTTCATTTGAGACAAAAAAAGGTTCTTTGGATATCTGATTCCAAGGGGTTCTCTGCAAAATGTTTTGAGTATCTCGAACTGGGTTTGTTGATCAATTTGATGTTTCTCAATGGAAAATGATAGATTTCAACAAATATTTTTTGGAAAAGCAATCTCCACAAGAAACAAAGCAACCTTGCGGGATACAAACAAGATAACTGACTCTGATAAAGCTTTGAAAGTGTATGTTCCAATAATGTTTTCACGGAGTATTGACTATCAAGCACTTCAAACAGATCTACCTAAGGAAGGTGAGTATCAAAATCGCTTGCCCACAACTTGGTACCCCCTACAAGGGAATACAAATGGTGAGTAATCTTGAGGCGACCCGGTAAACCCCTTGGAATCGGTCCTTGCACAAGGATTTTGATACTTTCAGATGTAGATAGTGTAGCCTCTATTTTATCAAGTTTTTTAATAGTTCCATGGAGTCTCCATACCTAGTTATGCTGACCGCCCATGACTCACTTAAGAGCCTAACCAACAACACTGGGGGAGGAATATTTACCTGTCCCCAGACATTTGCATTTGGCACAAAATGCCCATGGATTAGGAGATATAAGTGAGTACTTTTTGCCTTCACTTTATTTATATATCGGCTGGGGGGGATTCCGGTTTGATGTCATTCTCTGAGGAGGAAGCGATTTTCTCCCTGGATAGGCCTCGCTAAAAGTAGAACAAGTGAACTTGTCCGAGTCCAAATGTTCTACATTGCTTACTTTAACAACAATTTACAAAATTTTAAAGCTCCTAGATGCACATCAAGAAAGTTGTTCTTTTTCCCAAATTGATTAAGTGATGTTTGAATTTGAATAATTGAAGACACAAGTGTTTAGGCTTTGATTTGTTCTTTTTCCAAAAGACTTTCAAGCCTTTGCAGTTGCTTTGACTTGGGCATTCAAGATTGAATTATCATGTTGATTTAGAACTTTGGAGTGCTTTGTTTTGTCTTTAAGGCATTCGAGATTGAATTTGCACTTTGCTTGAACTGAAAAGGAAGGAATAGAGATTTAAATTCTTTTAATACATTCAAGATTGGGTTTTATTTTCAAATGGACAATGACACTTTAGGACCTAAGCTCATTTTTGTTTAATTTCATTCAAGATTGGTTTTCTTTTTGACCCTTTCCTTTGATTGATTTTTTTGTACCTACAAAAAAAAAGACAATAGTTAGAATCTGTAAGGAAAAATCAAAGTTAAGAAAATTTAAAAGCATTAGTTTACCGCTCTCTGGAATGAATGCGCAGAGACAGAGCACGAATGTGCAAGAAATTGTGACAGATGCGTAGCAACATAAAAATAGATTTTGCGCAAATGCATAACAATATGGCATGTATGCGCCGTTACACATGATTTTGTCCTGATGTGATTTTACAAAATTGCCATTTTGACAGAGTGCACATGTGCAACTCTTTTTAATGTATGTGCAACTAATTGAGATAAAAGCACCACAAATTTTGATGAATGCGCAGTAAGTGTTACAGATGTGCAATTTTATTGACAAATGCGCATTTTCCAATTATGTATGCACAACTTTTACAAATTTTATATAAATGCACAATTTTTTAGGATGTATGCGCAACTTTAATCTGAAACAGAATGTTAAGACCCAGAATTTTCAAAAATAGAAGAGAAAAATGGCCATGAAATGTTGATTTTGATGTAGATAATCAGGATAGGGGTCCCACCGAGCGTGCCATAATGTGGACAAGGCTTTTGAGGGTACTGGTTTTGGAAAAATTCAAGCCAAATAAAGATTAGATGTTAGTCTAGCATGAAATCAGTCAAAAACAAGTAAAACTCTAAACTAAGCCACCTCAGATTGAGCTAAAACAGGTGCACCCAAGCACTGTTTGATTTTCTCTTGCTTAAGGGGATGTGGGTGTGCACTCTAAGCACTTCGAGCATGTCCCTTATGCATTTTAGGATGGATTGAGATCCATGAAAACCCCAAAAATAGCACAAAATAGGTATAGAACACCTGATTTGCCCCTAAGGCCTCAAGGATCAAATGATGCTGAAATGAAGATTAAGCTACATGATGTTTATGCTTAGATTGATTTTAACCAAATAGAGATGTGATATGATGCTATGCTTATGAAAAACAATGAAATAAACTATGTTAATCCATTATTGCTATATTAAGATGAGCTAAAATGCTTGAAAGTAAGCTAAATTAGGATGATTATGCTAAGGCTAGAAGTAAAAGGGCATGATAACAATGCTTAAAATGAAAGGTGAATGGATTCTTTTGCTCTTGGAAATGAGGAGCATTTATAGGATTTGGGAAGGAGGAATGAGTGGCTAGGATCAAAATCCTTAAGAGAGGACAAGATTCATTCAAAGGGGAGCACATGGATTATGCTAGTTTAGGGCCACCTCCTTGTGACAAGTGTCATAAGGGCATTGGGTTGAAAGATGGGAGGAATGTGCACAATTTGGGAAATGTGCCTAAGGTCAAAGGGTGTAAGAAAGGGGTGAGGGGCTTCTTAAATGCATGATAAATGCATGTAAGAGGGATAAGGAGGTCTTAAATGAACTTAATGCATGTAAGAGAAGTCTCTAGAAGTTTGTTGACCTTGGGTTAAGCTTAGGAGTTGGCTAACCTTGGTTAGGGAATGTTACAGGATGAGGGGGGGATTAGGATTAGGATTAGGACTTTCTAGAAGAGTCTAGAATTTCCTTAGGATAAACATGGATTTTAGGAAATAAATAAAAATTTATTTATTTCCATGGTTTAGGTTTGAGAATATTTATTAAAATGAATTTAATAAATATGAGGAATAAATATTTAATTTTAATTAAATATTTTGAGTTGGGATTAGGGTTAGGAAATGAAGGGATTAGCCTTTAATCGAAATTAAAGAAGGATTAGAAGATTCTGGAAGAGGTTAGTGGTCTTAAGGAAATTGGCCAAGTTTTGGGCAAAAAATAAATTAATTATTTATTTTGGGATTTTTGGTCAATTTATTAATTAAATAATTAATAAATAAGGAGATAATGTTTAAATAAGATTTAAACATTTTTTGGGAGGGATTTCTTAATTAAATATTTTTAATTAAGATAAAGGGATTTAATGGCATAAAAATAAATTAATTAATTAATAAATAAATGATGATGTCATCGGGGGTTTTTTAGAAAATAAAAATACTTTATTTTCTAAAGGAATTTTAGGTGTCTATAGAATCATATGGAAAAATTACACACTAGTTCTAATTTGATAGAATCTTAGTTTATGCAAGAAGAGCCAAAGGAGACACCAATTGTATTGGATACAATGAAGCACAAAATCATATTGACAATATGTGAGCAAGAAAGGATTCACAAAAGGACTCTACTGATGTTGAAAAGACTGAAGAATCAAACCATAGATAATGGTGAACCACCTAAGAATGAGTGCAAGGAAGTAGAACACACTTGTTTTGCTTGTAACAAGCATGGGCACATAGCGAGGAAGTATACAGAGGTAAAACCTTTTAATGGTTACTTTTATTCATGCAACAAGTTTGGTCATAGAGCTATGAATTGCAAGACTAGTAAGAAGAATAGAATTTAGCAAGGTCAGAGAAATTAGAACTAGACTAATGTAAGAAATGCTAAGAATCTTACATGCTAGATATATAACTATAATGGTCACATAACAAAATAATGCAGAATGGTGACTCATGTCAATGCACTGAGGAATATAAGACCTCTAGTCATTTTTCACTCATGTAATGAGGCTGGACATATTACAAGATTTTGTAGATCAAGGACACAAGGTCAGGGAAGGCCATAAAAAGGTCAAAGAACTAGTTTTGAATCCCATAGGAGAAGTTAACTTTTTCAAAGCCTCAGATGATGCAAGCATGATTTGGTCAAAGAAAAAGGACACAATTGATGAGAATGTATTGGATGCATCCCAAATGGACCCACCCTCTACATCTGCATGAATGGCCCTCAGGGTCATAGGGGGAGTTAATTTAGCTCTAGACCCTTGCATGGATAGTATGCTTATCCTCAGAGTATGCACCTTTGGACTTAAGCTTTTGGAGTGTATAGGAACCTTCATGCAAGAGCACACATGCTGAATGATAGCAGAACTCAAGTTGAAAATTTTGGAGTGACAGCTTGGTTTATGCAACTTGCATTAATGGCAGATTTTTCACTTTAAAGTACACAAAATTGATTTGATTGCTCATTGCATTCAAATTCAGAGTGATAGGAAAGTAGAAAAATCCTTGGAAGTTGTTGTAAAGTCTCAAAGATTGATTTATCAGTGTTTGTCATGCATTTGGTCAGTTGCAGAAACCCTAGCTCATTGTGCTGATTCAGAAGTCATCAAATTATCTCAGAGATCAGTTGGAAAGCATTTATCAACTAAGTCATGGCCACTCCCATTGTTTATGATGTCACTGAGAAGAAAAGATATGTTTTCAAGAGGCACCCTTTCAAATCAACCCTAGATGATTTAGAGGGAGCTTTCTCCTGCATGCCTATGGGTGTCATCCATGTGGAAGACATTAGGGCTTATTTTTACTGTAAGAAGGAACTAGTTGGTTTGGATAGGCTTAGGGCACACATGGATACCATGCTAAAACTAGACAAGACATTCATGAATGAATATGTAAAATGGAATGATCATCCTATTATTGAGTATGCTATGGCATATGAATTATATGAGACATAATGGATAAAAATCTTGTTGAGCAGAATTCATGATGATTTGTTTTGGATTGGTGATGTACTAGTTAGAATCACCAATGACTTGATTCATGAGATGCCATGACTTTCTAGAACAGGTGGCATCCTTCCTATGGGAAAGGATGTCAGGAAGATAGTTGAACAAACATGTAATTCAAGGAGCGATAGGTGTGGTATGACCATCAAGCCTATTGAGCAAGAAAACATTAAATTGATGTCAATGATACTGGGGTATAGATTTCATCACACCAGTAGGGTGAATAGTGTGTCTGCGGGTACTATTCTAGTAGCCATCAGACTTGTGAAGGAAGATGGGTAATTCAACTTGTGTGACATCTTGCGCACATAGTTGATAGAAAACATCAAGGCCATTAAGCATGACAAGACAAATATATTCAGGTTTGGATCACTAATCATCTACATGGACCTTCATATTGTTGGGAAGATATCAGATTTGTACTTGGACAAGTCCATTCTTACCATGCCTCAGATATCCAGCAAAGCATCCATTGAAAGTACACTAAGGGATTATATAACTTTAGAATTACAGAACTTTAGAGATAAGATACAAATGAGGTACATGATTCTAGAAAGCATTGTGGAAAATTATAAGGACTCAATTTGTTTTATGGTGGAAACTGATACTACTTCTTTAGAAGCTGTTGAGCCTAGAACTAAGTGGATCCATCCACTTAGTTATGAAGTAGAGGAACAAGTCCTAGAAGCATATGCACAGGTACTTCTATCAGCCCCCAAAGACCCCAATGAACCTAGGTGGGGAACTTATGAGGAAAAGACAAGGGAAGTTGATGCTAAACTGAACAATGTAGCAACTAAGAGGAAAGCATCTAAAATCACATCAAAAATCTTGAGAATACATGGTGTGTCTCAAGCAGACCTTGACAAGGAAAGGGAAGAGAATATTGCTTTAAAATTGAAGAGCGTAGCAACAGAAAAAGAACAAGAAGATCCTAAGATGAAGAAAATAAAAATTGAAAAAGATGACAGTTAGAAGGATATGACTGATGACACTCCTTCTACACCCAAAGAAACCAATGATCCTACTGCCCCTCCGAAGTATGAACCAATAATCAAGAGAAAGAAAGAATTCATCACTAGTCAACCATCCTCACAAGCATTAAGGAGTAAGAAAACTAGTCAAGCACTTGCTAAGGCAGGATTTAGACCAAGTCTTAAAACTTTGAGCGCAAGAATTGTTGATGAGGGCATAATTGATCAGGTTGGAAAGTTTTATGAAACATACAGTGAAATTGACAAATCAGAAATACATGGTATGGTTATCAAACACATGATAAAGTTCAAGAAGATAGTTCTTGAATTGAAAATAGAAATTCTAGATAAGGTATGGGAAATAATGGATACCTTAAAAAGACAAGCCACTGAAGAAGATCTCTTAATAAGGGAAAAAATTATTGATTCCACTCTTCCAGTATGCTCTATTGAAGAAAGGTTATTATTACTAAACTTGGTGAAGCCGCACTTAAGAACAAAGATGAGGAAACTTCACCTCATGAAAAAAGACTATGAGCTGATTACTCAAAAAATAGAGAAGGCTTTTGAGAAGGTACTCTTAGAGCAGCACATGAAACCTAAGCCTGCACCCATCTCTCAAACCCCTAATAAGAAAGAAAAAGTAGAAGAGACCATCAATGTACAATCTATAGGTCCTCAAGATTTAGCACCTACAATAGAAGCACAAAAAAAGGTAGATAAAGCTACGCCCATGTCAGTGTCACTTAAGGACAACACTTTTATCATTGATAATGTGGAGATAGCCATGGTGGCCACTAACACAAAATTAGACAAGTTTGAGGAAGATTTTGTGAGCACAAAAGAAGTTGAGATGTTATGCAGAAACACTCCTCCCACTCATCAAGAAGAGTTATTAATTGAAAACATATCAGATGAGAAGGAAGAAGAGAAAATGGAAGAGGAAGAAAATAAAGAAGAAGAAGTAGAAAAAGAACAAGAGAAAAATGAAACTTCTATGGATGTACCCAAGGTAAAGCTAGAAGTGATGGATAGCACTCCCATCACTCCCTCCTCAGCATTGTTGTCAAATTTGACACCTGACACATCTAGTTTGGACTCACGGAGAGAGGAAGACCTGATTAAGTTTAGCATCTTGGCTATGGAGAAGGCAAAGGAGAAAAATGTCATGAGAAATCCTCTCCTTGTGGAATCAGTAAGCATACTAAATAGTTGGTTTCCTATGGACATGAAAGTGGATAAGGTACACTCAGTTGATGATGTGAGTAAAGTTATCTCATAGTTTAAAAACAATTTTTCAAGCCTTGAAGAATCTGCATCGAAGGTTGTAGAAGAGAAGTATTTGGAGAAAAGATTGAATGAGTTTATGAGCAACTTTTCTCTAGATCTAAATTCACTCAAGACAAGACAAGCATCCCTAAAGGAATTTGTTGATCAAGGAAGGAAATTCATTGCAAATTACATAGATCAGGATAAGCTTACTGATGCCCATTTCAAGGAAATAAAAGAAGCAGAAGCTATGATTGAGCAGGTGAAGAGTTTAGTGACAAACACATCCACTAATGTAAACATGTGCAATAATGTTTACTAGGGTCAATTGGACAAAATTGAGAAGGTGGAGAAAGAGATGGCAAAGATAAGGTCTAGAAAGACTCAGTTGAGGAATGCTCTTGCACCCTCACTAGACATTCTTAATCAGAACATAAAGGAGATAGATGCCACAATCATTACCTATGATCAAGGTCCAATCATAGATTTGAAGAATATGGAGAAACTTCAATATGCATTATGCACCCATCTCTAGATAGTTAACTCCTTGATAACGTTTTGGAAGAAGGAGATCCAGAACCTCAAGATAGCATATCCAGATGTTTTCCCTAAGTAAGTATGTCTAGATAAAGTTTTTTGGAACACCTTTGTCATTAATCTCAAAGGGGGATTTTTGTATAGAATATGGAGTATAATATGTATAGGGAGATATAAGATTATGTATGAAAATGTATAGAAGACAAAAGTTTTTGTGTTAAGGGACAATTAGCAACTTGGCCATATTCATTTGTTTCCATCAATGAAAAAGGGGGAGATTGTTAGAAAGTTGTCTATATTGAAGTATATGACTAGATATAGTGTTTTCATTATGGCAACAAAGTCATATAGCAGTTCGGAGTTAGTGCACTTGATGTAAAGATGAGAATTTGGTTAAGTGTTGAAGACTGGATAGTATACAAAGTTCTGGCAGCTCAGAGCATCAACACATGTATATGAATGAATTATGATATGCACCCTGGAAGTTAAGTTGGTTAGACTATATTCTTGCTTATTTTATGAGCATATAATTAGTTGGGCAAGGATGTGAAAGTTACAGTCAGTTGAAGTTGTACAGCTAGTGTGTGCCAGCAGAGAATAGAGCATGGAGCCGACAGTTAGCATTTTTGTTTGTGATTATAATATAATGTTATAAAGGATATGTGCCTATTGTATTTAGGTTTTTGACATTTTTATCTATATAATTGTAAGAACACTTAATCCAATTCATTTGGAAGCATTGTTTGTAATTAGTTACAAGGCCAACCTAATTGTATATTTTGTGTGATCACATAAATATAAGGTGTGCCCATTGTATTCGGTATGGAAGTTGAAAGAGAGTTGTGATAAGTAGAACAGAAGTGTACAAAGACACTAGAAGATGTATTAGAGCTTTGCAAGAGGTCAAAGCATCAGTGCAACAAAAGAACTGATCTAACAAGCAATGTCACAGTGACAGTTCATCCTACAGATATAGTGTGTATCTAAGATTAGAAGGTTGTAGCCTTCACCACTTGAGCAGTGAGATCTTGGATAGTGCATCCTCTCCCCTAATAGGGATGATTGTAAAAGAATCCTAATAGGGTCTAACCCTTAACAAGGTCTACTATACTTAAAGCATTTTAAAGCTACTCCTAACTGCGTAAAGGATCTTCTAGCAAGGATGACAAAACACTAGTGAAAAATATGAGTGGGTATCAATTCCCACTAGGGTTTTACCTATTTGGGTTTCCCTGTAATCATATTGGTGTCATGTGTTGATTTCATGTTTCATGTTTATGTGAATGTTTAATTCATTTCTTAAGAAACTAAGTTCAGCATAAAGCTTAAAGTCAAAATTTAAAATACAGTGAACACTGATTCACCCCCCCCCCCCTCTCAGTGTTCCCATTCCTAATAGGTAGGTCTAGGTTCTTCTTCAATCATACAGGCATAACCATGATATCTTTCTTGAATCATAAACTTCTCATCAATATTAACATGAGCACTTTCAATGATCTTCTTCAATCTTAAGTTAAAACATATATAAGGTTTTCTTTTAGTAGAGTAACCAAGAAAAATACCTTCATCACTTCTTGTATCAAACTTTCCAATGACTTTATCTCTCTTGATGTAGCACTTGCTTCCAAGTATTTTGAAGTATTTGACTGAAGGTACTTTCCTGAACCATAGCTCATAAGGTGTCTTGTCTTCACTTGGCCTCAATTGAATTCTATTGATTGTATAGACTGCAATATTAATTGCATCTCTCCAATAGGTGTGTGCAACCTTTGTTAGGAATAGTCCTAAGAGATAACTGAGAGGGGGAGGTGAATCAATTATCTAAAAGTTTCAATTATTTATCTTATTAAGTATACTTAAACATTAAGCATAAGCAAAATGAAAGAACACTTGAACACAACACCAATATTTTGGTTATGGGGAAACCCAAATAGGTTAAAAACCCGATGGAAATTGACACCCATAAATAAACTACACTAGTGTATAATAATCCTTGTTAGAAGATCTTACAACCCTATTAGGAGTTGATCTTTACAATGCAATAAGTACATTGACCTGGTCAAAGGTTGGACCTTGTTAGGAGTCTTTGATGATTGACCCTGTTAGGGGTGAGGATGCATTGTTCGAGAGTTCACCGCTCAAAGGGGCGAAGGCTGCAACCTTCTGGATAATAGATACACACTATATCAGGATCTTGGTGAACTATGAGGTAGACCTGCTATCTTGATCAATTCCAATGAATATCATATACTCTTTACTTGGTCACACAAACCTTCTACTGATGGCTCAACACTTCGCACTTACTGCTCTGCTCTTCTCTTTCAATTCTAAACCATATGTTAGCAATCACAAATGAAAGCTTATAAATATATTTCCTCTAAATGATATAATCAAGTTGGACTCTTAGAACCATCTTGAAATCATATTAGAGAAATAATAACACTCTCCAATCATATCTCAGTCAGCTCTTCTGAATAAGCACAAGAAACTGCAACTGGTGAATAGCGACTTGATAACTTCACTTCTACTACACATCAGATTTTGCATCCATGAATGTAACATTACTAACATGTCTTCATCACATATCCAAAGGTGCAAGGCTCCATGATAACTATATGGACAATCACTCATAGAACACTTCTTGTAACTCTATCGGGAACATTGCTAGCACAAGCTACTATATAACTAGTTGTACTAATAATTAACCTTTGTGTCTATGATATCATGCTTATAACATGTCCATGCTACATATATTGAAGATCACTATATGATACTTCCTTGCATGCTACTTATCATATGTTGTCATCAATGACAAACATACAATCAACACTGGCTTGCTGGCAAATCTCCAACAATCTCCCCCTTTGGCATTGATGGTAACATATGGAATGAAAAACACAACCAATCCAAAATGAAAAATTATTTTATAGCATTCTCCATTTCCTCATCAAAACTCCCTCAGGGATGAATCCTCCATCTACTGCAATATTATTTTAATATTCTCCATTTCCTCAACTGAACTACTTCCATGACTGAATATTACTCCCCCTTTACTACTATTTTTCATGACTATATACTACTCCCACTTTGACACCAATGGAAAAGGGAGCCAAACATTTAAGCTCCAGTACTACTCCTGAAGTAGAGTAGTCAATCTTCCATCAGTCACTAAGGACTGATGCTCTTTTTGTTAGAAATAGGAAATACTAAGAGGGGGGGTTGAGTTAGTATTTCACAAACTTTTACTTTTGCCCACGTATGGATATAACAGATTACTTTAATGCATACAAAGCATAAGAAACTAAATAGCATACATAATAGTAAATGTAAAGAACTCATAACACATGATATGTTCTCAAGGAAACCTTGGCCAAGGAAAAACCCTGGTGGGGATGGTACCCACAAAGATCCACTAATCAAAAGATATCCAGTTAAGGATGTTGACCCTATTAGGAGCCTATTACAATCATATAGTGTATCAGTCCTGATTAAGGGACTATAGGCCTTGTTAGAAGCCTCAACCCTGTTAAGAGTTGTAGATACAAAACCTAATTACCAGATGAGATCACTACCCAAAAAAGTAATAAAAATGTTTACTGATTACAATATGGTACTACTTACAACTTCACATCAACAACTTTCACTGCTATCACAATTTACATATATTACATGTTACCTTTCAAGTATGCTTGGTACATCTTTATTTATAGAAGATACAAACATAATATCTTTCTCTTGTTGGCTTGAATATCTTTATCCAATAGTAAAAATCTAGGATTTCATCTCTTTATAATATTAAGTCATTATTTTGACAAGCAAAATAATCCCTTAATTCATTTACTAGTTCTATCTTCAAAACTGCACTGTCGGCTATACTCTATCATTGGTAAAATAGACATAACTTTGTTTGTATTTTCCATACTCTTTTGTGCATTGAGATGGGGTATCCTTAGACACCATAGAGTCTATGTTCAACTATGCAAACTCTGTTCATGCTCCAGTGAATGTCGCCAAAACAAACTGTTATCGGCTGCTCTATCAAAATCACTGTTTCATACTTAGACAATTTTAGTCTGCGATCTTCCATACTTACTTTCCAGCTTCTGCACTCTTCATAGGGAACATATGTTTCCATAATGACAACATCTATGTACATACCTCAACTAAATTTCCAACAATCTCTCCCTTTGTCATTGGTGGCAACATATGAGAAAATTGGCTAAGTGTACAAGTCAAAGTCTCAAAATTTGTATCAAAATTGTGGCCATAGTATAAAATAAGTATACTATCCTTATATCTCCTCAAAATATATACAATAATATATTACACTTCACAATACTCCATATAACTCCCCCTATGAGTATCCTTCCTTATCATATAGACAATTTTCTAAGTATCTCTCCCCCTTTGACAACAATGACAAAATAAAGGGTGGAAAGGGATATACAAAAATTGTGTAAAAAATTTTACCTTATTGTCTTATTGCAAATCCGGTAGGCTTGCAACAAAATCTGAAAAATCTATCTTCCAAGTCTCAAAATCTTTCTCCCATGCCTTCTTTATTGATTTTGCTACATTGAGTAAAGTACTCAATCTGTAAGTTGCAATCTGACAAGCTTGTAGGGACTCAAAGTTGAATTTCTGAAATGCTATCTTAGCAGTAAAACATTCATCTAGCTACTCTTTGATTATGGTCAACTTGATTGAGACATGCTCTCTCAAGATGTTTATTCTGATAGATTTCTTATTTTTCTCATCATTTAAAGTCCTTATTTCATCACATAATTTTATGATCTTTTTCTCAACTGTTCTGATCTTCATGTTTAGGCTGGCCAAAGAGTTTGTTTCTGTTGCAATCTCCTCTTGCTTCTCTTTTATCTTCTTTTCTTCCTCAATTAAAATATTCTTAGATTTTGTACACTGAATGTACAAACACTTTCCACTCTCAAGATGTTTCCTTAAGTCCTTAATGTGTCTATCAAGGCTATCAATGTCATTCTTGATATTCTGACTTATGTTTTGCAACATCTTAGCTTCATAGGCTACTTGAGCCTTAACCTTAGCAATATCAGTTAAATTAGTGAACTCAACATCAAAAGATTTAATTACCATCTTTGATCTTTCATGTGGATCTAAATCAAAGACTTTTGTAGATAAGACACTTTGTAGCTTCTCAGTCAAGTCTTTCAGACTACCTTCCAAATTCTTAACTTTCTTGTTCTTTCCAATAATTTTTTTTAAAGAAGTGATCAACTCTATTTGATCATCATCATCTACTTCCTTGCTCAAATCTTCAATCAATGTTTCTATTCCTTTCTCCTTTCCAGTCTTAGAAGTAAGACTGATGTCTTCTTGTGTTCCAGTAGGTGTAGGGGCCTCTGTTTCCATTTGCACTTCAGTATGTGTAGTCTCTATTTCAATAGTATTTTCTTGCTCTCCCAAATCCAAATTGTCAACAATGTTATCCAAACTATTTAGTACCGCATCATCTAAATCTAAAGTAACTTTAGTTCCTTTAATGTGCATAGATTCTGTGCCAATGTTTATGGAAGAAGAGGGAATATCTTCAATTTCAACTACCTCTACTACTACCTCTGCTTGTTCTGAACTCTGTTTCTCTGCTAGTTCTATAACTACTTGATCTTTGCTATTTTTTCTTGGTACCAAGTTTGCTAGCACTTGCACAACCACCTATTCAGTTTCAATCTTTACTTGCTCATACTGTCCTCCCATTATTTGTATAATTCTTCTTTTGGTTCTCAGTAGGGTCTCAAGTGGCTTGAGGATCTATTTAAGATGGTCATCATCTCTTACCTCACAGAACTATCTAATCACATTCTCTCTCATTTTGGTATCTTCTTCTTGTGCTCTCATCTTTCTTCTCACAATTCTGTTGTACAAATCTTTTGGTATCTTTCCATGAATAGTATCAAATTTCTTGTTAGACAAAATCATATGTGTAACCATTGCATTTTCAAGATTCAATCTGTTAGAGGATCCATATAAATCATAGTACTTATTCATTTTGGTAAAGTCTCCATGCTGCATTATATCTTCATTAACTCTTTCTATCCTTGGTTTCCATAATTTCTTCTTTTTTGTCACTTCATCATCTTTTATTTCTGCAACTCTTCTAGGTACCAGTGGAACAATTATTTTCTATCTTTTACTTGGTCCTAAAGCACTTGCCTTCATTCTTTTGCTCGGTGCTGAGGAAAAGGGTTTCTCTGTCTAACTAATTCCTTGTTCTTTCTCGGGTTCTTCAACCTTTACCTTCACTTGAATAGGTTCTGCAGTAGATGCCAAAGGTGGGACTGATAATATCTCACTTTTCCTTATTGCTTCTGCAGTCTTCTTTGCAATATCAAATTCCTGCTCACTCATACCTGATTCTTTTAGAATTTTATTTATTGTAGACTCCACTCTCTTCTTTGATTGTTTCTCTTCCTTAAGTGACTTTGCTGAACCAAAGTTTTCATCATTTGTTCCAAATCTGTTGCTATGAGCATCAACTTTACTTTTCAACAATCTACTAACATAACCTTCTATTTCAACTTTAGAGATTTCATAGCCAAGAGGGTCTATGAATTCATGTCTAGGTTCTACTACCTCAATGTAAGTGAAATCAGTATCAACCATAAAACATATATCATCTTTGTATTTCTCAACTAGGGATGGAGGAATTCTTGATCTGTTAACCACAATGTTCTAAAAAATTTTCAATACTAGCTTTACACTATCATTAACCTTCTCAATAAGATGTTTCATGTAGACTTTATTGATTCTTGCCATAGTATTCTCACCATCATTCCATTCAATAGTGTAAGGAAATCTTCTTAACAAATGGAAGAACATGTAAGTAACCAATGAGGAAAATCTAAAGTGAGTGTATTTAGCTTTCTTTATCCTCTCCAAATTCTCAAACAACTATATTCTCAGAATTTCACACATATCCACAGGCTTCTCCTCCACAAACATCAAATAAGCAATGTGTACCATACCTGCTGGCATATCATCTTCAATAGAGCTTCCACAGAACTTTGTTGTCAAAATCTTACACAAGTATTTTACATCATCTTGCTTAATCTTACTAATGACTATACCTTTGCCATTGTATACTGAACTGCTATTTTCAATCACAATCTTTCTCATGTTTTTCTCATTCAATGGGATTGCACCAACTTTTGATAATCTAGTCACATCATGAATTAGGTCTATAGTTATGTCTATAACTCTATCTTCTAACCAATATTTTCCATTATGAATTCTACTCAAAATGATCTTAGTACACTCCTCATCATCAAATTCATATTTCATAGAGTACTCAATGATTTCATTGTTTTCTAGATGTTCATAACCTTGTTTCACTAGCATATT
This sequence comes from Chamaecyparis obtusa, assembly GCA_027943335.1. NCBI lineage: Eukaryota > Viridiplantae > Streptophyta > Pinopsida > Cupressales > Cupressaceae > Chamaecyparis > Chamaecyparis obtusa. Next base: position 330,731 of record BSBK01003323.1, on the reverse strand, counting down.
TGAGTTGTAAAATTTCTTATATTCACCATTAAAATCATACTCCCATAGGGTTTCATACTTGCATCCAAGATAACCTTTAACATTCTCTAAATGAAGAACTCCGTCTGGTACGGCTGATAAGGCTAAACTAGCATCTCTTTCTGAGGGTTCAACTAGATCTTTCTTATTTCTAGGTCTATTCTTATCCTTAATGTTATGAATCAATGACACATCCATGATTATATCTTGTTTCTTAAGCTGATTCAAGATTGTAGTCGGATAAATACCTTAAATTCGCAAAATTAGGGCTTTTGCTAGATCAGCGCTTCAAACTTCTGCAAATCACTTCCAAACTTCTTTCTTCACTTCCAAATCACTTCTAATCACTTGATAGTAATAATAATTTCAATTTCAATCTTTTAACACTTAGCATTTACTCGATCTGACATCGGATTCAATAATTTTGCCACCAAAATGTCAAAAAGCTGATTCTGTAAACCTGCAACCATAAATCTTTTTACGACCTTGCAAAACAAAATATTTCTTTTTGCACACTTAACCATAGCATTAGTATAACATAACAAACCGTCATCTAACTGCACAAAACTTAACTCATTCAAAATCTAATTCTATACTAATTCTAAGTTCCTAAACTATAGAAATTTTCATAATTTAAGTGCTTAAAGAAGGGTTAGGTAAAGACTCATTCTTACCTTTAGATACATTACCTTCCTGATTACCTTCAATGCTGAATATACCTCCTTGATCTATGCCTTTAAAATTTTTTACTTCATCTTCATTGCTACAGCAACCTTTCTCTTTGTTTCCTGCATTTTCATTCCTACTTGCATAGTTTCTAGGGTTAGGGTTATGATGATAACCTCCATTGTTCATTCTACAAAATCTTGTTGTGTGTCCAATCTTGTTACATATCTGACAAGTGATTCTATTGGTTCCATATCTAGGTATTTGTTGATTGATTTGTGTCCTGTAATTTCTAGCAATATGTCCAATTTTGTTGCATCTAAAACATACTATTCCATTTCCTCTTTTCATGTCTTCAGTTGATCTATAATCTACATTGTTAGTATTTCTAGGCATTCTTTTATTTTAATTATTCTCAATAACTTTAGATCTTCTACATTCAATAGCTCTATGTCCAAAACCATGACAATTATAACAATAGCCATTTAGAGGTTTGAATTGTTTACCTGTACAATCTCTCTTCATATGACCAATAGTATTACAAGTAAAACATCTACCTTTGAATTCTCTTTGCATACCTTTGGATGATTCTTCTTGCTTCGGTGGTTCTTCTTGCTTAGGTGCATCTTCTTGCTTTGGTGATTCTTCTTGCCTTGGTGCATCTTCTTGCTTCGGTGAATCTTCTTGCTTTGGTGCATCTTTTGATTTGTTCTCATCTAACTTTTTTTCTTCATTGCTTTCACATTCATTCAGATCTGGTTTCTTGCTTTCACTAACTATCTTCAATATGTTAAATCCAAGACCAGTTTTGTCATAAAATGGTTTTCCATAAGATACTTGCTTATCAATTTTTTCACTATTTGAATATAGCCTTTCAAGTTGTTGTTTAGATTGAGTCAATTCACCTTTCACAATTTTTTTGTATTTCTCAAGTTCATCATACTGCAGTTTGACTTTATCAAATTTAGATGTTACCTTGCCAAGTTTAGATTTCAGATCTTCATTTTCATTCTTTAAAATTTCATTCTCAGATCTCAATTTGTCATTTCCATCTTTCAAGATAAGCTTCAAATTTTCTATCTTCAATTCATGTTTAAGGATCACACTTTCCTTTTCTAAGTCTTCACAATCTTCAACAAGAATTTCAAATTCTTTCTCAGATTTTAGATCTTCTATCTTACCTTTCAATTTATCAATAAGATTCTTTGCATCATCATACTTCCTTTTCAAAGTGTTTCTTTCATCAGTAAGCATATCAATTTTCTTAAGAGCTTCTTCAAGATTCTTCTATAATTGATCCATAACCATAGAGATCTTACTCAAGTTGCTAGGCTTTCCTTGAATGTTTCTTGTTTGAGTAACTGTGCTCTGATACCAATTGTTAGAAATAGGAAATACTAAGAGGGGGGGTGAATCGGTATTTCACAAACTTTTACTTTTTCCCACTTATGGATATAACAAATTACTTTAATGCATACAAAGCATAAGAAACTAAATAGCATACATAATAGTAAATGTAAAGAACTCATAACACATGATATGTTCTTGAGGAAACCCTGGCCAAGGGAAAACCCCAGTGGGGATGGTACCCACAAAGATCCACTAATCAAAAGATAACCAGTTAAAGATGTTGACCTTGTTAGGAGCCTGTTACAATCATATAGTGTATCAGTCCTGGTTAAGGGACTATAGGCCTTGTTAGAAGCCTCAACCCTGTTAGGAGTTAAAGATACAAAACCTAATTACTAGATGGGCTCACTACCCAAACAAGTAATACAAATGTTTACTAATTACAATATGGTACTTCTTACAAGTTCACATCAAAAACTTTCGCTGCTATCATAATTTACATATATTACATGTTACCTTTCAAGTATGCTCGGTACATCTTTATTTATACAAGATACAAACATAATATATTTCTCTTTTCAGCTTGCATATCTTTATCCAAGAGTAAAAATATAGGATGTCATCTCTTTATAATATTAAGTCATTATTTTGACAAGCAAAATAATCCCTTAATTCATTTACTAGTTCTATCTTCAAAACTGCACTGTTGGCTATACTTTGTCATCGGTAAAACAATCATAACTTTGTCCATACTATCCATACTCTTTTGCACACTAAGATGGGGTATCCTTAGACACCATAGAGTCTATGTTCAACTGCACAAACTCTGATCATGCTCCAGTGAAGATCACCAAAACAAACTGTTATCGGGTGCTCTGTCAAAATCACTATTTCATACTTGAACAATTTTAGTCTGCGATCTTCCTTACTTACTTTCCAGCTTATGCGCTCTTCATAGGGAACATATGTTTCCATAATGACAACATCTATGTACATACCTCAGCCAAATTGCCAACACTTTTCCACTTTCTTTAAGCAAAATCAGGGAAGGGAATTACTCCAAGCTTCTCCCTAAGATACTCAAAAGTATCCTTTGGTAAAGGATTTGTGAATATATCCGCTAGTTGTTCCTTTGTACTTACATAATCCAATTTTACTTCTTTAAATGCCACTTTCTCTCTAAGGAAGTGATTCTTAATCTCTATGTGTTTTGTCTTTCCATGCATCACATGATTCTTTGATATATTGATAGTGCTAGTGTTATCACAATGAAATATGATAGGATAATCATTCTGAATTCCAAAGTCCTTTATCATTTTCTTGATCCAAATAATTGTAGAATAATTCAAGGCTGCTTCAACATAATTTTCTTCTATTGTTGACTAAGAAATACATTTCTGCTTCTTTCTTGTCCAAGTGACAAGTTTGTTACCAAGAAACACTACTCCTAATGTACTCTTTCTATCATCAACACATCCTACCCAATCTGTATCTATATATACATGAAGCTCAACATGTTCTAAATTAGGATACCATAGACCATAATCTATAGTGCCTTGCATATATCTGAATATTATCTTTACTGCCATGAGGTGACTTTGTTTAGGCTTTGGTGCAAATCTTCCAACTATGCCAACTGCATTAGAAATATCAAGTCTAGTTTGAGTAAGATATATGAGTTTACCAGACATAGACTTGTATAATGTTATATCTACCACTGTAGAATCATCATCTTTTGTAAGCTTGCATCCTATTATCATAGGTGTACCTACTAGCTTGCAATCATCCATCTTGAACTTCTTCAATATCTCTTTCACATATTTAGACTGATTAATGAAAAATACCTTTCTCTGTCTGCTTCACATTTAATCCCAAAAAGTATTTGATAGGTCCAATCATGCTCATCTCAAACTCACTCTACATCTCCTTAGCAAATTTTGCATTAATTTTGTCATTACCTCCAAAGATAATGTCATCAACAAATATAGCTACAAGTAGTAAACCTTTAGATGTCTCTCTGATAAACAAATTACAATCTATTGCTACCTTTTTTAATCTAATTTTTGTTAGATATCCATCAAGTCTCTCATACCAAGCTCTAGGGGCTTGCTTAAGTCCATAGAGGGCTTTCTTCAATTTGCATACCATATCATGTTTGTTTGATAATCTAAATCCTTCTAGCTGTTCAATAAATACTTCTTCCTTTAACTCTCCATTCAAGAATGCTGACTTAACACCCATCTGATAAACTTTGAATTTTTTGAATGTTGCATAAGTGAGAAACAACTTAATAGCTTCTAATCTTCTCATAGGTGCAAATGTGTCTGAATAATCAATACCTTCTCTTTATGCATATCCCTTGCATACTAACCTTGCTTTATTCCTTACTACTGTACCATCTTCATTCATCTTGTTTCTAAATATCCACTTTGTTCCAATCACATTCTTGTCACTAGGTCTTGGGGCCAGTTCCCAAGTATCATTCTTGATAATCTGATCTACTTCTTCTTTCATAGCATCATGCCAATCCGAATCATTACATGCATCTTCAACACTTAAAGGTTCTATCTGAGATACTAAACATACTTCTTCATTGCTCACTGAACTCTTTTCCTTTGATCTTGTTGTGACTTTACCACTTTGATCTCCAATGATGTCATCCTTAGAGTGATATATAGATATATACTTTGGAACTTTAGGTGATACTGACTCATCTTCCATATGAGTTTCTTCTTCACTTGTTTCAAGGTCATTGAACATTACATTAATACTGTCAAATATATCTTCAACAACTATCTCAATAGTGGAAGGAAAGGGTTCTTCTTCAATCATAGGTGTATAATCATGATATCGTTCTTGAACCATAAACTTTTCATCAATCTTAACATGAGCACTTTCAATGATTTTCTTCAATCTCAAGTTAAAACATCTATAAGCTTTACTTTTAGTAGAGTAACCAAGAAAAATACCTTCATCACTTCTTGCATCAAACTTTCCTATTTCTTCATCCCTCTTGATGTAGCTCTTGCTTCCAAAGATTCTAAATTATTTCACTGTGGGAACATTACCAAAACATAGCTCATAAGGTGTCTTGTTTGCACTAGGCCTCAATTGTATTCTATTGATGGTATAGACTATTGTATTGACCGCATCTCTCCAATAGGTGTGTGCAACATTTCCTTCAATCATGATGGTGCACACTATATAAATGATGAGCCTATTCCTTCTCTCTACAATCCCACTCTACTAAGGGGTTCTAGGTGCACTCGATTGTTTCTTTATGCCATGTTCTTCACAGTACTCATAGAATCTATCAGAGGTGAATTCTCCTCCTCTATCTAATCTTAGACAATTTATCTTTATTCTAGATTCATTCTCAACCTTAGCTTTGAATATTTTGAACTTCTCAAATGCTTCTAAATGATCTTTCAAGAATGCAACCTACATCATTCTAGAATAATCATCAACAAAAAAAATGAAATACTTTTCACCATAGTATGATCTTGTTTGAGTTGGTCCACATAGGTCTCTATGAATCAAATACAACTTATTCTCTACTAAATTATTATTTCTTTTGAATGAGTTCCTCACATGCTTTCCCATCAAACATTCCCTACAAATAGTATCAACTATATTTTCTATGCTAGGTAGATCTCTTACTGCATTTACATTGCTTATCTGTACTATGTTATCAAAGTTGATATGACATAGTCTTTTATGCCACAACCAACTGTCATCTACTTTAGCAACAAAAAAAATTTCTTCTGAATTAAGCTGAAAAACATTACCTATAGTCTTTGAACCTGATGCAATCATTACACCATCCTTGTTGTCAATGATGCATTTGTTATCTTTGAACTCCAATGTATAACCTTTTTCAAGCAACTGTCCAACACTAAGAAGGTTATGCTGCAAACTATCTACATAAAGAACATCATCAGTGTTGTTCTTTCGATCCAATGTAATATCTCCTATACCAATGATAGGTTTAAGAGTGTTGTCTCTAAATCTGACCATACCACCATTGTATTTGTCTAGATGAACAAATTTGTCTTTATCACCTATCATGTGATATGAACAACCACTATCTATAATCCAATATGTCCTTATGTCTTCTTGTCAAATCAATGCTAGCTGTTGTTCCTTTTTCTTATCTTCATGATCCATAATAGCAATGAATCCAATTTCATCTTCAACTAAATCATCATCAGAAACTCCATCACCAACATAGTAACATGTTGGAAATTTGCCAGTAGGCTAGTACTGACTGTATGTTTTTCATTGATGACAACATATGGAAATTAGCATGCATGGAAGTCTTATGTAGTAAGCCTTCAGTATATGATGCATGGACATGATATCAGCAAGATATCATGGGCACAGAGGTTAACTATAAGTACAAATAGTTTTATAGCAGCTTGTGTCAGCAGTGTTCCTAACAGAGTTACAAGCAGTGTTCTATGTATGGTTGTTCATACAGTTGTCTTATGGGCATGAACCCTAGGATATATGTTGAAGATATGTTAGTGATGTTTTAGTTATGAATTCATAGTCTAATGATGAATGCAAGGGAAGTTATGCAGTCACTATTCACCAGTAGCAATTTCATGTGTTTGTTTAGAAGAGCCGACATAGATTTTATTGGTTCTTGAGCTGCGCCTATCTTGAGGATATGCACCCTTGGATTTAAGTTTGGAGAAGTGTTATTGATGTTTGGTTAAGAGCACATAAGTTAATTCAGCTTACAGAGAAATTTCTAGTTGTTTTGGTAGAGCCAACGGTGTGTGGCGTGCATCTACAATTATTTTATTAGACAGGTCCCAGAATGAGTTGCGTGCATAATAAAGCTAACAAAATGTTTTTTGGAGTTTATTATGGTTTCTCTAATATTATTTCAAGGTGGTTCTAATAGGCCTCCTTCATTATATTATTTGGAGGAAAGATATCTATAGGTAGTCATTTGTGATTGCTTGAGTGTGGTTCATGGTTGATTAAGCAGAGTAGAGTAGAGTGTGTGAAGTGTTGAACTCTCAGAAGAAGGTCTATGTGACCAAGTAGAGTATGTGTGCTATTCATTGGAAATGATCTAGATAGCAGGTAAAAGTGTAGTTCACCAAGATCTAGATATAGTGTGTATCTGTTATTTAGAAGGTTGTAGCCTTCACCCATTTGAGCAGTGAGCTCTCAAAAAGTGCATCCTCTCCCCTAATAGGGACAATTGTAATAGACTCTTAACAGGGTCTCACCCTTAACCAGGTCTACTGTACTTAATATATTGCAAAGCTACTCCTAAGAGGGTAAATGATCTTCTAGCAAGGATCATTATACACTAGTATAGAATATTAGCGGGTATCAAGTCCCATCGGGGTTTTTACCTATTTGGGTTTCCCCATAACCAAATATTGGTGTTGTGTTCAAGTGTTCTTTCATTGTGTTTATGCTTTATGTTTAAGTATACTTAATTGTGTTTACCCTCTCCCTCTTAGTTATCTCTTGAGACTATTCCTAACATTTAGTATCAGAGCCAAGTGCCTCAAAGAGAAATTTTAACAACTTGAGGTTGATCAAATGGTATACTTCAAGAAAGAAAGTCCTAAGTTCGATGGAGAGAATTATCTTGATTGGAAGAACAAGATGGTGACCCATTTGCAGTGCATTACTTTTGAAGTTTTTAATGTTACCATCCAAGAAGCCAAGATTCCTACATTAGAAGACCTTGCAAAAGATGATGCTACTGATGCTCAAAAGGAATTGTTTCATCATAATGCTATAGCTAAAGAAGCCCTTATCAGCACCCTATCTAATGGTGAATTTTCAAAAGTTAAAAAGATAGATACAACCCATAATATTTGGAAGCACCTTGAAGACATTTTTTAAGGAGACAAACAAGCAAAGGATGCACGCATAAAGAAATGGAAGAAAAGATACAATGCATTAGAGATGCTGCCTAAATAAAATATCAAAGCTTACAATCAGAGGATTAATGAAGTAGTTGCTGGAATCAGGAACAATGGTGGAGAGATTTCTGAGGAAGACATTATGGACAAGTTGATGACTACTCTTACTCTAGAATATGAGAGAAAGATCAACATCCTTAATGAGACCATGCAACTTACATCAAATTTCAAGAGAGAGACCTTGATCAGCAAAATCTCAGCTTTTGAGATTTCAAGATTGAAGACAAAACCAAAGAGTGAGACAACTTTCAAAGCAACAGTTCATGGTAAGAAATCTACAAACACTTCTAGTAATTTTGATGATGATGATGATGAAGATAAAAGACTAGATGATTTTATTGCTATGATTTCCAAAAGAGAAAAGAAAGGAAAAGGAAAATATGAAGGTCAATTACCATTTAAGTTCTTTTCATGTAATAAGATTGGTCACTTTGCATCTAAGTGTCCCACTAGAGCTAGAAAGTTCAAAAAGGATTATAAGCCTAAGTATTCTAAGGAATGCTACTATGCTGGAGATGGAGTCTTAGATGAAGAATTAGGTGAAGAAGAAATTGGATTCATTGCTATTGTAGACAAAAAAAATATTAAGTTAGTTCCTAAAAATGAGAAAGTGAATCAAGAGCTAGCATTGATTTCACAAGAAGATATAAGAACAGACTGGATTATAGACAATGGTTGTTCACATCACATGATAGGTGATAAAGGTAGGTTTGTTCATTTGGAAAAATAAAATGGAGGTATGATAAGATTTGGAGACAACACTCCTAAACCTATAGTTGGTAGAGGAGCCATCACTTTGGATGGAAAGAACAGTACTAATGATGTTCTTTATGTTGATGGTTTGAAACATAACCTTCTTAGTGTTGGATAGTTACTTGGTAAAGGCTATCAATTGGAGTTCAAAGATGAAAAATTCATCATTAACAAAAAAGATGGTGTTATGATTGCATTAGGAACAAAGAAAGGAGGTAATTTTTTTCAACTCAATTCAGAAGCAAGTTATTTTGTTGCTAAAGTTGATGACAGTTGGTTGTGGCATAAAAGACTATGTCATATCAATTTTGATAACATAGTAAAGATAAGAAATGTTAAAGCAGTAAGAGATATACCTAGCATAGCAAAGCTAGTTGATACTAAATGTAGGGAATGTGTGACAAGGAAGCATGTGAGAAATTCATTCAGGAGGAAGCAAAATTCAGCAGAGAACAAGTTGGATCCGATTCATACAGACCTATGTGGACCAACTCAAACAAGATCATACTATGGTGAAAGGTATTTTATTTTGTTTGTTGATGATTATACTAGGATGATGTGGGTTGCATTCTTAAAAGATAAGTTAGAAGATTTTGAGAATTTCAAAATATTCAAAGCTAAGGTTGAGAATGAAGCTGGATTAAAGATAAAATGTTTGAGATCGGATAGAGGAGGAGAATTCACCTCTGACAGATTCTATGAATACTACAAAAAAAATGGCATAAAGAGATAGTTAAGTGCACCTAGAACACCTCAGTAGAATTGAATTGTAGAGAGAAGGAATAGGATCATTCTTGATATAGCGTGCACCATTATGATAGAAGGAATAGTTGCACACACCTATTGGAGAGATGCGGTCAATACAACAGTCTATACAATCAATAGAATTCAGTTAAGGCTTGGCATTGAAAAAACACCATATGAGCTATGGTTTGGTAATGTTCCCACTATAAAATACTTTAGAATCTTTGGAAGCAAGTGCTACATCAAGAGGGATGAAGCAGTAGGCAAGTTTGATGCAAGAAGTGATGAAGGTATTTTTCTTGGTTAGTCTACTAAAAGTAAAGCTTATAGATGTTTCAATTTAAGATTGAAAAATATCATTGAAAGTGCTCATGTAAAGATTGATGAAAAGTTTATGATTCAAGAAAGATATCATGATTACTACGCATGATTGAAGAAGAACCAAGACCCTCCACTAGTGAGATAGTTATTGAGGAAATGTTTGACAACATTGATGTGTTGTTCAATGAATTTGAGACAAGTGAAGAAAGTACTCCTAAGGCTGATGAGTTAGCATCACCTAAAGTTCCAAAGTTTACATCAAGAAATCATTCCAAGAAAGAAATCATTGGAGATTAGAGAGGCAAAGTCTTAACAAGATCACAAGAAAAGAACTTAGGTAGAAATGATGTGGTATGTTTACTATCTCAGACTAAACCTTTAAGTGTTGAAGATGCTTGTAGGGATTCAGATTGGCATGATGCTATGAAAGAAGAAATTGATCAGATCATTAAGAATGACACTTGCGAACTGGTCCCAAGACCTAGTGATAAGAATGTGATTGGAACAAAGTGGATATTTAGAAACAAGATGAACGAAGATGGTAGAGTAGTAAGAAATAAAGAAATATTAGTATGTAAGGGATATGCACAAAGAGAAGGCATCAATTATTCAGAAAAATTTGCACCTGTGAGTAGATTAGAGGCTATTAAGTTGTTTTTAGCTTATGCTACAGTTAAAAACTTCAAAGTTTATCAGATGGATGTTAAATCAGCATTCTTGAATGGAGACTTAAAAGAAGAAGTATACATTGAGTAGCCTGAAGGATTCGCCTTATCAGACAGACCTGATATGGTATGCATATTGAAGAAGGCCCTCTATGGACTTAAGCAAGCCTCTAGAGCATGGTATGAGAGACTAGATGGATACTTAACAAAGATTGGATTCAAGAAATGAGCAGCAGATTGTAATCTATTCATTAGAGAGACATCTGAAGGTTTATTACTTGTAGCTATATTTGTTGGTGACATTATCTTTGGAGGTAATGACAAACTCAGTGCTATATCCAAAGAAATGCATAATGAGTTTGAGATGAGTAAGATTGGTCCTATGAAGTACTTTTTGGGATTAAATGTGTAGCAGATAGAAAAAGGGATTTTCATTAATCAATCAAAGTATGTGAAAGAGATACTGAAGAAATTCAAGATAGATGATTGCAAGCCAGTAGGAACCCCTATGATTATTGGATGCAAGATTACAAAGAAACATGACTCACCAGTAGTTGATATAACATTGTATAAGTCTATGATTGGTAAACTCATTTATCTTACTCAGACTAGTCACCTCATGGAAGTAAAGAGAATATTTAGATACTTGCAGGGCACTATAGATTATGGTCTATGGTATCCTAATTCAGAAACTATTTAGCTTCACATGTACATGGATGCAAATTAGGTAGGATGTGTTGATGATAGAAAAAGTACTTCAAGTGGAGCAGTGTTTCTTGGTTATAGACTTGTCACTTGGAAAAGCAAGAAACAAAACTATATTTCTTAGTCAACAACAGAAGTGATGTATGTTGTAGTAGCCTTGAATTGTTCTACAATTGTTTGGATCAAGCAGATGATAAAAGATTTTGGAATTCAGATTGATTATCCTATTGTTATTCACTATGATAACACTAGCACTATCAATATATCAAAGAACCCTATGATGAATGCAAAGAAAAAACACATTGAGATAAAGTATCACTTCCTAAGAGAGAAAGTGGTAGAGAAAGAAGTAAAGTTGGACTATGTGAGTACTAAAGAATAGTTGGCAGATATATTCACAAAGCCCTTGCCTAAGGATACTTATGAGTATCTCAAGGGGAAGTTGGGAGTAATTCCCTTCCCTGATTCTTCTTAGAAGAAAGTAGGAATGGCAGCAGTCCTTAGGGACTGATGGAAGGTTGACTACTCTACCTCAGGAGTAGTACCATTGCTTAAAATGAGTGGCACCCTTTTCCATTGATGTCAAAGAGGGAGTATATATATAGATTCATGAAAAACAAAAAAGAGGAGTAATATACCAAGGGGGAGCAGCATTCAATTATGACAACAATACAGTTGAGGAAATGGAGAATATTAGAAAATATTGCAGTAGATGGAGGATTCATCTTTGGGGAAGTTTTGAAGAGGAAATGTAGAATGTTATAAAATAAATGTTCATTTGGGTTAATGGTGGTTTTTCAATTGACATGTTGCCATCAATTCTGAAAGGGAAGATTGTTGGAGATTTGCCAGCAGGCCAGTACTGACTGTATGTTTGTCATTGATGACAACATATGGAAAGTAGCATCTGTGGAAGACTTATGAAGTAATCCTTTAGTATATGATGCATGGACATGATATCAACATGATATCATGGGCGTAGAGGTTAACTATAAGTATAGATAGTTATATAGCAGCTTGTGTCAGTAGTGTTCTTGACAAAGTTACAAGCAGTGTTTTGTGTATGGTTGTCCATACAGTTGTGTTATAGGCATGCAACCTAGCATATATTTTGAAGACATGTTAGTGATGTTTTAGTTATGAATGCATAGTCTAATGATGAATGCAAGTGAAGTTATGCAGTCGCTATACACCAGTAGTAGTTTCCTATGTTTGTTCAGAAGAGCTGACAGAGATTTTATTGGTTCTTGAGTTGTGCCTATCTTGAGGATACACACCCTTGGAGTTAAGCTTGGAGAAGTGTTATTGATGTTCGGTTAAGAGTGCATAAGTTAATTCAGCTTATAGAGAAAGTTTCAGTTGTTTTAGTAGAGCCAACAGTGTGTGGCATGTGTCTACAATTATTTTATTAGATAGGTCCCAGAATGAGTTGTGTGCATAACAAAGCTGACAGAATGTTTGTTGGAGTTTATTATGGTTTCTCTAATATGATTTCAAGGTGGTTCTAATAGGCTGACTTGATTATATCATTTTGAGGAAAGATATTTATAGGCAGTCATTTGTGATTGCTTGAGTGTGGTTCATGGTTGATTAAGTGGAGTAGAGTAGAGTGTGCAAAGTGTTGAACCATCAGAAGAACATCTATGTGACCAAGTAGAGTATGTGTGCTATTCATTGGAATTGATCCAGATAGCAAGTCAAAGTGAAGCTCACCAAGATCTAGATATAGTGTGTATCTGTTATTCAAAAGGTTGTAGCCTTCACCCATTTGAGAAGTGAGCTCTCAGATAGTGCATCCTCTCCCCTAATAGGGACAATTGTAAAAGACTCCTAACAGGGTCTGACCCTTAACCAGGTCTACTGTACTTAATATATTTTAAAGTTACTCCTAACAGGGTAAAAGATCTTCTAGCAAGGATCATTATACACTAGTACAGAATATTAGTGGGTATCAAGTCCCACAAGGGTTTTTACCTATTTGGGTTTCCCAGTAACCGAAATATTGGTCTTGTGTTCAAGTGTTCTTTCATTGTGTTTATGCTTTATGTTTAAGTATACTTAATTGGATAAATAATTGAAACTTGTAGATAACTGATTCACCCCCCCCCTCTCAGTTATCTCTTGGGACTATTCCTAACATAACATTCTTTTGTATACTTAGGCTTGTAGTTAGTTCTAAATTTCTTAACTCTTGTAGGACACTTGGATGCAAAATGACCAATCTTATTACATGAGAAAAATTTGAAAGGCAACTGACCTTCATACTTTCCTTTTCCTTTTCTTTCTTTCTTAACAATCATAGCAATAATATCATTTATCTCTTTGTCTTCATCTTCATCATCAAAATTACCAGAGGTGTTTGAAGATTTCTTACCATGGACTAATTCTTTGAAGGTTGTCTCACATTTAGGCTCTATGTTCAATCTCAAAATCTCAAAAGTAGAAATTTTGCTAATCAAGGTCTCTCTTTTGAAATTTTTTGTAAGCTGCATGGTCTCATCAAGGATGTTGATCTTGTTTTCATACTCTGTTGTAAGATGAGTCATCAATTTATCCATAATGTCTTCCTCTAAGATCTCTCCACCATTGTTCCTAATTCCAACAACTACTTCATTAATCCTTTGGTTGTAAGCTCTGATGTTTTCTTCAAGTAGCATCTCTAATGCATTGTATCTTTTCTTACATATCCTTTTGTGCACATTCTTTGCTTGTGCATCTCCTTCAAACATGTCTTCTAGGTGCTTCCATATCTTGTAGGTTGTGTCAACTTTCTTTAACTCTGAAAACTCACTATCAAATAAGGCATTGATAAGTGCTTCTTTGGCTATTACATTCTGATTGAACAAATCCTTCTACTTGCTAGTACCATCATCTTTTGCAAGGTCTTCTAGAGAGGATATCTTAATATCTTTGATAGCCACTTCAAAAACTTCAAAAGCAATGCACTGCAAATGAGTCACCATTTTGTCCTTCCAATCAAGATAGTTCTCTCCATCAAACTGAGGACTATCTTTTCTCAACAATGTCATCTGATCAACCTCAAGCTGTTAAAATTTCTCTCCAAGGCACTTGGTTCTGATACCAATTGTTAGGAATAGTCCCAAGAGATAACTGTAAGGTGGGGGGGGTGAATCAGTTATCTACAAGTTTCAATTCTTTATCCAATTAAGTATACTTAAACATTAATCATAAAAATAATGAAAGAACAATTGAACACAACACCAATATTTTGGTTACAAGGAAACTCAAATAGCTAAAAACCCAGGTGGGAATTGACACCCACAAATAAATAGCACTAGTGTATAATGATCCTTGTTAGAAGATCTTACAACCCTTTTAGGAGTTGATCTTTACAATGCAATAAGTATAGCGACGTAGTCAAAGGTTGGACCCTGTTAGGAGTACTTAATGATTGACCCTATTAGAGGTGAGGATGCATTGTCTGAGAGCTCACTACTCAAAGGGGTGAAGGTTGCAACCTTGTGGATAATAGATACACACTATATCTGGATCTTGGTGAATTAGGAGGGAGACCTCTTTTCTTGATCAATTCAAATGAATATCATATACTCTTTACTTTGTCACATAGACCTTCTATTGATGGGTCAACACTTCACACTTACTACTCTGCTCTTCTCTTTCAATTCTAAACCATATGTTAGTAATCACAAATGACTTCTTATAAATATCTTTCATCTAAATGATATAATAAAGTTGCCCTGTTAGAACCATCTTGAAATCATATTAGAGAAACAATAACACTCTTTAATCATATCTCAGGTGGCTCCTCTGAATAAACATAGGAAACCACATCTGGTGAATAGAGACTTCATAACTTCACTTCTACTACACATCATACTTTGCATCCATGAATGTAACATTAATAACATGTCTTCATCACATATTTAAATGTGCAAGGCTCCATGATAACTAGGCTCCATGATAACTATATAGACAATCACTAACATAACACTATGTGTAACTCTATCAGGAACATTGCTAGCAAAATATACTATATAACTATATGTACTAATAATTAACCTCTGTGTCCATGATATCATGCTCATAACATGTCCATGCTATATATACTGAAAGATGACTGTATGATACTTCCACACATGCTAATTATCATATGTTGTCATCAATGATAACATATAATTATCATTATCTTGCTGGAAAATCTCCAATAAGCTTTCCTTCAATCATGATGGTGCGTGCTATGTCAAGTATGATCCTATTCCTCCTTTCTGCAATTCCATTTTATTGAGGGGTTCAAGGTGCACTTAACTATCTCTTTATCCCATGTTCCTCATAGTACTCATAGAATCTGTTAGAGGTGAATTCTCCTCTATCTGATCTTATACATTTTATCTTCAATCCAGACTCATTTTCCACCTTAGCTTTGAATATTTTGAACTTCTCAAATGCTTATGATTTGTCTTTTAAGAATTCAACCCACATCATTCTAGAGTAATCATCAACAAAAAAAATAAAGTACCTTTCACCATAGTATGATCATTTTTGAGTTAGTCCACATAGATCTGTATACACTAGATCTAATTTGTTCTCTACTGAACTATGCTTTCTTCTGAATGAATTCCTCACATGATTTCCCATCACACATTCCTTGCATATTGTATCAACTAGTTATGCAATGCTAGGAAGGTCTCTTACTGCCTTTACATTTCTTATCTTTACTATGTTGTCAAAATTGATGTGACATAGTATTTTGTGCCATAACCAACTGTCATCTACTTTAGTAACAAAACAACTTGCTTCAAGATTAAGCTGAAAACCATTACCTTTAGTCTTTGAACCTGATGCAATCATTTCTCCTTCCTTTTTATTAATGATGCACTTGTTGTCTTTGAATTCCAAATAATATCCTTTGTCAAGAAACTATCCAACACTTAGTAGGTTATGCTGCAAACCATCAACATAAAGAACATCATCAATGTTGTTCTTTCCATCCAAGGTGATAGCTTCTTTACCTATGATATGTTTAGGATTTTTGTCTCCAAATCTGACCATGTCACCTTTTTATATATCTAGATGTACAAATCTATCCTTGTCTCATTTCATGTGATGTGAGCAACTGATGTCAATGATCCAATTTGTCGTGATGTCAGCTTGTGAAATCAATGCTAACTCTTGTGCCTTGTTTTCATCTTCAAGGTCTATTTAATCAAACATTTTCTCCATATATTCAAGAGAAATAAATCCAATTTCATCCTCTACCGAATCTTCATCTAATACTCAATCTCTAGCATAGAAACATTCTTTTGTATACTTAGGTTTGTAATTAGATTTGAACTTCTTAACTTTTGTAGGACACTTAGAAGAAAAGTGACCAATCTTGTTACATGAAAAGCATTTGAATGGTAACTGACCTTCATATTTTCCTTTTCATTTCTTTTCTTTCTTATTAATCAAAGCAATGAAATCATCTAGTTCTTTCTCTTCATCATCATCAAAATTACCAGAAGTGTTCAAGGATTTCCTACCATGGATTGAGGCTTTGAAGGTTGTTTCACTTTTGGGCTCTGTCTTCAAACTTGATATCTCAAAAGCTACAATCTGGCTGATTAAGGTCTCTCTTTTGAAGTCTTTTGAGAATTGCATAGTCTCATCTAGGATGTTTATCTTGGTGTCATATTCTAGTGTCAAAGTAGTCATCAATTTATCCATTATGTCTTCTTTGGAAATCTCTCCACCATTGTTTCTGATTCCTGCAACTACTTCATTGATCCTTTGATTGTAGGCTCTAATATTCTCTTCAGGTACCATCTCCAATGTATTGTACTTTTTATTCCATGTCTTTATGCACACATTCTTGTCTTGGATGTCTCCTTCAAACTTGTCTTCTAGATACTTCCATATCTTGTAGTCTTTATCAACTTTCTTGATCTCTGAAAACTCACTATCAGATAATGCGTTGATAAGGGCTTCTTTGGCAATATAATTTTGAGTGAACATCTCCTTTTCCTTAAGAGTTGCATCTTCCTTTGCAAGATCTACTAGAGAGGGAATCTAAACTTGTTTGGTAGATACTTCAAAGATCTCAAAGGCAATGCACTGCAAATGTGTCATCATTTTGGTCTTCCAATCTAGATAGTTATCTCCATTAAACTTAGGACTTTCTTTTCTAAACAATTCCATCTAATCAACCTCAAGGAGTTAAAATTTCTCTCTGAGGCACTTGGCTCTGATACCAATTGTTAGGAATAGTCCCAAGGGATAACTGAGAAGGGTGGGGGCTAAATCAGTTATCTACAAGATTCAATTCTTTATCCAATTAAGTACATAAGAACATTAAGCATAAACACAATATGAGAACACTTAACACAACACCTCAATTTTGGTTACGGGGAAACCCAAATAGGTAAAACCCTAGTGGGAATTAGCACCCACTATGAATTGCACTAGAGTATAATGATCCTTCTTAGAAGATCTTACAACCCTATGAGGATTTGATCTTTACTATGTATTAAGTATAGTGACCTAGTCAAGGGTTGGACCCTGTTAGGAGTCTTTTATAATTAACCCTATTAGGGGTGAGGACACACTTTCTAGGAGCACACTGCTCAAAGGGGTGAAGGTTGCAACCTTCTGTTTAATAGATACAAACTATATCTGGATCTTGGTGAACTACACATTAGACCTACTATCTAGATCAATTCAAATGAATACCATATACTCACTTCTTTGTCACATAGACCTTCTTCTGATGGCTCAATACTTCACACCTTCTGCTCTTCTCTATTCTTTCAACTCTCTTCCATACTTAGCAATCACAAAATGAATGCCTATAAATATCTTCCTCTAAATGATATAATCAAGTCAGCCTATTAGAACCATCTTGAAATCATATTAGAGAAATAATAGAACTCTCCAATAACATCACAATTGGCTATACTTAGCACACAACACAAAATGGGACCGCCCAACTCAATATGAGTAGACATGTTGCTTCACACTGTCGGCTCCACCAAATTAACTGATACTTTCTTCTTAAGCTAAATTACATCATGCGCTCTTCTCCAATTATTCTTAACTCTTCTCCAAAAACTAATCCAAGAATGCATATTGAAATGATAGGTGCAAATACTACAACAATAAAAACACTTTCGGCTTTACCAGATAAACTCACGAAACTGTGACTTTCAGCTGGAGACCTCATAATTCAACCTGTATTACATATCTGACTCTAAATCCATGACCATAGCATCATACACATGTCTACAACATGAAAATAAATGCATAAGGCTTCATTACAACCATACTGTAAATCACATACAAAACTCTTACTGGGACCTATCAGGAACACTCACTGATACAAACTATTGTATTACTATTTTCACTTAGAATCAATGTTTGTGTCTATGATATCATCCTGATAACATATCTAGGAAAAATATAATCAATTCTCTCTCCTTAAGGCTTCCATAGAAAATTTTTACCGTATGTATTCATTAATGAAAAACATAGAGTCAGCACTCTAACTTGTTGGTAAATCTCCAAAAGAAGGACCAGCCCCCTAGGAAGTCTTTAGTCTACTCTTTAGTTGTCCCATATCTCTAGTAAGTGATGAGAATAGTCACTATAGTGATTAAACCTCGACATACAACTAGGTTTTCAAGGTCCATTGTGACAATTGAGGAGGTGGTTTTGTCACCTCCATAGGGGCCATAGTGGGTTGTCCATTGGGTGTAGTCATTTGAAAAAAAAGGGGAATCATCATTGATAGTCATTTGAGAGAAATGGACACCCAAATTCTGGGGCACTTGTTGCCATGAGTGGGTCCATGGTACATACTTAGGAGCTCAAGGTGTGTGGGCCTGGGTGAAGTACACATATTGGGGCATTAGGTTTATCATTTGTGCACTAGTGGCCAAGTTTGTATTATACCCTCCAGGATATATGCTTCCATTGGGTTGTGTCGTGTAAGGTATAATTTTTCCTATAGCACCTAGGGTGTGGTTCAGCTTTTAGGATAACTCTAGGGCTAGCCTATAGACTTTAGCCAGGGTATCCCTCTTATTTGGGGTAGTGGTTCTCCATAGGAGCATGGTGACAAAGGGATCCAAGACATTGAAATAGGTTTTAATCACCACCTTTGTTTAAGGGACAAAGAGGTTGGTGCATCTTTTCAATGCCCTTTGGAAATGGTGTTGAGATGTGGCCAGTGGTTCATTCAGTTCCTTTCTTATGGAAATAAACTAGCTATGGGACTAGGATAGGTCTACATATATCTAAAAAGATGCCAAAAAGGCATCTTCCATGTTCTACCAGCTGTTGATAGATTTAGCTAGGAGGTTTTAACACCAGTTTAGCTCATTATCCCCCAAAGGTAGCAGGAACATCTGACACACCACATCTTTGTGTTGGATTTGGTGCATGTTCATGAAATCCTTGTAAGCTTGTAGGTGGTCTTCTACCATTCAGGGACCTATATGCTTCTATTTCAAACACATCTTCTCTTGATGGGGAGGGAGATCATGTACTGTGTTAGGAAACTACCCCATAGGGGACCCCATCTTACTGAAATATGCAGCCATCAAGATCCTTAGGATTATGAGGACATCAATTTCTCAGGTATTGGTTTGAGGAGCTAAGATACTCTAGAAAGTGATAGTCCCAGACGTAGAGGTCAAGGTCTATTGTTTCTGGTGGGTTTTCTTTCCTTAAGTGGGGAGCCCAAGCTCTACAAACTCTTTGGGGTTTTGGGCTGATCTAAGAATTCTATCAAACCTAGAAGGTGAAAATGACCCTAGATGTCAGAAAGCTTGGCTTTTAAAGCCACTACCTGGGGAACCCTCTAGAGGTGTGGTTTCAAAATATTTGAAGAAGGTGAGCTCATCCCCTCCTTCTAGCACCAATTTCTTTTGATGGGACTTTTGTGACAGTCTCACCAATTTGGGAATGGTTGTCATCAGGTACCGAAGTACCAACAAACTTTTTGTGAATAGATTTTTTAGAGGGTAAACCCTCCTTGCCTCCAAGAACTTGATTGTCAGGTCACGACGGTGTGATAACATGGTCAGTTGCATGTGGGACTATTTGATTTTAAGGGGCTTTCTAGTTTATACTCATGAATCTTTGGAGAGGCATTTGATGGATAGCATTACTTGCAAGGAGTTAGTCTAAGCATAAAGAAACATTAAAAGATAGACCAGGGTTAGAAAATTGATCTACTTATCGTCATGTTAGTGTTATACACTAAGTTTGCACCCTTGTTTCAAGCTCTCTTGGTCTTGATAAATTAGCATAACATGGGAATCATCTCCAAGTTGTGGGACCTATGCTAACTAAGATGAGACCTTCAGGTTCTAGGCTAGTTCCTCTTGGATAATCACCTTAATTTGCTCTTTTTGACATGAAAGTAAATTCTTGAGGGGAAAAGGGATAGAAGGAATGCTTGAAAGGGAAATGACTAAAAGCAAACTATCCTACTAGGTGATACACCGAAAAGATGGTATGAATTACAGTATAGAAGATGAAATCAGTGCAAAAACTTAGGTCTATGAGATCACAACTCACTAAATAGGCTTGCATCAATATTTCATAGAAGGGTCTACAATAAAAAGAGGCTATTCAGGGAGAGAATTTCACAAACAATAGCATTTTTGAGAGACTTAGACACAATCTATGACCTGCAAACAAACATTCACCTCTACAACTAGGTATAGGAATGAGACAGATTGTCAGGGGGTTGAAGTATACCCACAAGATCATTCGAATCAAATCATCCACAAGAATACACATGAATTACAAAAAGAAAGAGGGATCAGGAACCCTAAGATATTACCGAAAACATACATATACTCAATTCATTAAGAGAAAATTTAGACAAGAAGGCATAGGGATAGAAAGAATGTCACAAAATACCTTTGCAATATCTAAACCTCAATGAAAGGTTACAAACTACAGAAATTGAGAGGGCAGAAAGAATGCCACAGATAACTCCTCAGAAAGAAAATCTCTCTTTTACAATTGTAAACTCTGATCTCTAAAAGCTCCAAACAACTAATATATACATCTCCTTAATTGCACACAAGTAGGAGAAAAAATCTAACTAGGGTTACATAGATTTTCATAAAATAATCAAACCCTAACTCTGTCATATCTGATCATAAATGTATCTCTAAAATGTCTTGGCTGATTAGATATCTTGCATGTCCACCTCTACAAGTTGAAAACCTCACGCCATAACCATGACCCTTATCTCTATAAGTTAGGCTCATCATAAATGTCTAAAATTTGATCCTTACAAATATTTGAGTTTAAAAAATAAAACTGAACATAGGTGGCGCCACCCTTTAATGCTTTTTCAGCACAAGAAAAATTGACATGGTACCTAAGAAATCACATGCAACGGCTGCCCAGATCTCTTCATTATCATTTCCAACTAGCGAAACCCTACAGAAAGAATCAAATTTGGGTTCCAACGGCTACCAGGTCTTAGTTTAAAATGTGGCTGTCGATATCAGCATTTCTCAATAGATCAATGGCTCAGACCAACCCTTGAAATAGTCATAAACCCCCTAAAAATTCAATGGCCACATCATCAGTTGGAACCAATGAGAAGCAAACACTTCAACATGACTAGCACCTTAGAAGATAGAATAATCTTGACTTTGCATCAAACAGTGGTCGCATGATCGCATGGGTTCAGAAGATTCCTTGCGATCATACAACAACCATAGATCTTCATCAACTACCACCTCACCTAAGATACTCAGACCCACTAATAAATGCCAACTATTCTACCTAGCACCCATTAAGAATCGAGTACCTCAGTGCCTCCTGGCAACACGGACCCATGACATCCTTAACCTTTCATTGGACGGTTGTCACTATACCATAGCCCTAAACAACATGCATCTTATTCGAGTGGTATAATGACAATCATAGATCATGTTTGAAATTTAACTCACCTCATAAGCCAAAGACCTTGAAAAATCCTTGTCACCATCCATTTGGCTAATGAAACATGAGCATGTCACAACGAGGACCCACTTGACAGGAACCTAGCAATAAAGCAAGATCAATGGTTTTCATATGATCTCATGGGCTCAGAAGATTCCTTGCAATCATAAGACAACTGTTAGATCTTAGGGAAAGACAACTCATTGAGCCTGCTTTGACATGTTTCCACATCACAATCCCATGACCAATCAGGAGCAAACACCTCAGACAACGTGGCAGTGGACCCACTGACAACTAAAGTGCTTCATTGGAATGAAGATTGATGACCATCATTATACTATGATACTAACCCCCAAGGAAATTTCCTAAAGGGTATAATGATAGCTGCTGATCATGCTCAAACTGTAACTGCTCTAGAACTGAGACCACCAAACATAACAGTAACCACTTGCCAGAACTATGACTGCAGCTAGGAGAAATGCCTTAATTGTTGGATCATTGAAAGGACTGGTGACCATGGGTTACATTAAGAGATTACTTGACTAAAGGGACCATTGCCAAGTCACTAAATGAAAAGGGAATATTCCATCTGATCAGGAGGTTAAGAGATATAAGGTAGTCATGAAAATCAGGGAATTGAAAGGCATATTCTCTTAAGCTTTAGAGATCTCATGACTAGCCTTAGACAAAAAGCACATATGGGAAATATAGAGACTTAAGTGACCTAGAAAAGGTAATTGAAAATTAGAACAGGCCATAGGGTTTCTAGGGTTTTTGCCTCCAATAGTCACATTTTCAAATAAAAAGGCTTTCAGATAGAACTGTGCATGGGCACTTCTTGAAAAATAGGAAAAACTAACCTAGAAAGTAGGGAAAGAAAGAAAGAAACATATTCATAGAGATTTACAAGGAAGGATTAACCTCAAAGAAAGGCTTCAAGTGGAATCCATTAACTGATATAGGCAAGGCATCTCCTCCAAGAGTTGATAGCTGAAAAGCATTAGGCCCCTTGCATTTTGTAATAATAAATGGTCCACCCCAGAAAGAATCAAACTTTGTATGTCTGCCAGGCTTTGATCTAAATTCATCCCATTTGAGAACTACATCTCCAACTTTGAAGTCTCTAGCCCTGGCTCTTTTATCAAAACTTTTCTTTGTTTGTATCTGATGGAACTCCATATCCTTCATGGACTTATCTCTGAGTTCCTCTAACTCTATGAGCTGAGCATACCTGATTTGTAAGGGATCTCCTTCTTCAAACAAGGCATATTGAGTGGCCAAGTCCAAAGCTGGTGATTCAGTTGAAATGGACAACTTAGCCTCTCTGCAATATACTAACACATAAGGAGAACTCCCAATGATCTTCTTTGGGGTAATCCTATCTAACCATAAGGCAAATTTCAATTTAGTAAGCCAATCCCTTTGGTTATCCTATAGAGTCTTCTTGATTATCCTAATCAAGTTCTTGTTAGTTGATTCAGCCAAACCATTGCCTTGAGGGTAGTAATTTGAACTTGTATTCACATAGATGCCATTTTTTATTGCCCATTCTAAGACTTTAAGGCCTGTGAATGCCAATGCATTATCTGATATTATGGAGTCTGGAGTGCCAAATCTATGAATTATATGATCATAAAAACTTAAGACAACACTCTCATTAGATTCTTTCAAGGCAACTACCTCTATCCATCTAGTGAAATAATCTATTGCAGTGATTATCCACTTGTGGCCTACACTAGATGGAGGATTAATCATACCAATAAATTCTATGCCCCACTTCCTGAAAGGTTGCTCTGTTATGATTGGCTAAAGGGGTAGAGCTGAAAGCCTTTCTTTTCCTGCAAACATAGCACATTTGATGCATTTTCTCAAATATTCATGACTATCCTTGAAGATAGATGGCCAATAGTATCCAGCCCTCATGATTTTAAAAGCAGTAGTCCTAAGAGAAAAGTGACCTCCAGAAGGTCCATCATGGAATTCAAATAGGACATTAGCTATCTTTTTTGAATCAATACATCTCAAAAGGACACCATTGTGATCCTTTCTAAAAAGAACCTCATCTATCAACACAAAGGGAATAGATTGTAACCTATAATATCTTCTTTTTGCTGAATCTAGGCCTGCAGGACATTGTCCTATCTTCAAGTAATGAATCATGTTAGGCAACCAACTTGATGCCTTGGCATGTTCCTCTATAGAATGTATGACCAGAGATGCATCTGTTTGCTCTGATTTCTTTGAACTTTCATCCTCTGCCAAATGCTCACAAAGACCTCTTCCTCTAACCAGCTTGGTGATTTGGATATCAATGTCATATTCCATTACCTTGGTAATCGAACCAGCTCTTTTTTCATTTAGGTCCTTGGAAAGCAAAAATTCTTTGACACTTGGATGGGTAACCTTCAAGTGTACCTTGTTATGGGTTAATAAATATCTGAACATTTTAAGGCTCTTTACCACAGCAAGTACATGTTTCTCCATAAAAGAGTATCTTCATTCATACTCTTCTAAACCTTTTCTTAAGAAAGCAATAGGCTGCTCCAACCCTTCTGAATTTTCTTGAGTTAGCATAGCAGATATAACATCATGACCTCCATAAGCATAAAGGATAAAATCCTTACTGAAATTTGGGTTTAATAGAGCAGGAGCTTTTGTCAAGGCTTCTTTAATAGCTTGGAAATTGGCTTTCCTTTCTTTAGTCCAGTTGAAGGCTGAACCCTTCTTTAACATGGCTCTTAAAGGCTTCAATAAATCTACAATATTAGGCAAGAAACACCAAACAAAATTAATCTTTCCTATGAAAGATTAGAGACTTTTCTTATGATGTGGCAATTGTAGCTCTAGGATGGCTGCAATCCTTTTAGGGTCTACTGTAATTCCTTTCTTGGATACTATATATCCTAGCAATTTTCCTTCATGAACTGCAAACACACATTTCTTGGGATTAAGAGATATCCCAAACTATCTCCACCTTTCAAAGATCTTCCTCAGATGTTTGATATGATTTGTTGCATGTTTAGAATAGATAGTTATGTAATCTAAGTAGACCAGTACAAACTTGTACATGAGGCTTTTAAAGGGCATATCGATTGCCTTCTAAAAAGTAGCACTTTCATTTGACAAAACAAATAGCATCTTTTGATAAGCCATGGTTCCCCACTTGGTTGTAAATGCAATCTTGTATTGATCCTCTTCATTAACTAAGATCTGATTGTATCTTGAATAGCCATCCAATAATGAAAATCTCTCGGATCCAAAGACACATTGTAAGATTTGTTCCATAGAGGGTAATGGATGGTGGTCTTTTAGAGAGGCCCTTTTAAGATCCCTGAAGTCAACACATAACCTCAACTCCCCATTCTTCTTCCTTATAGGAACAAGGTTGGAAACCCAACTAGTGTGCTTGATGGGGTAGATGATACCACTTTCTACCAATTTGAGAACTTCTTTATGCATAAGTGGCTCAAGTTTGGGATTAACAGGCCTTTGTTTTTGCCTTACCAGTTTGGCATTAGGTTCTAATTCAATAGTGTGTTGAGAAAGGGGTGGATTAAAACCTTTGAGGTCTTCATATTTCCATGCAAACACATCACTAAATTTTGGAAACCTAATTACTAGATGAGCTCTATACCCTAGTTTGCATTATTATGTGATATTGCTTAAGATTTGGGTTCATTTCATTTGCAAAGTAAAAGAAAAGAAAGGAAGTATTATTGCATCTAAGATTACATGGCATATCCTGATATGCTATACAGAAAGAAGAAAAGAACTGAAAGGAACATCTATATGAGCTCACACATGTCATGAGCATAGGAAATGTAAGAATTTCATAAATGAGTGCAAGTATACATAAATTAATGGAGCTAGATGCAGGGGTACTAGAATTTTCCTGGTAATGAGAGTTGGTCTTCTATGTTACCGGTGTGCTCCTATGATCTTGAACCTACAGAGAGAGAAAAATAGAGGAGTTAGATCCAATGGATCTAAGTAATGAATGGTTCCACAACATCTACAAACATGCATACGTGTACTCAGTCATACACCTCTAGCATGCGCTGTGCTCAGGGCATGTGCATCAAGGAGCCTTTGGAAATAAAGAAATGCCATTATTTTTACTAATGTGTTTGTTCCATGTGCAGATGAAGCATTGAGTGTAACATTAAGTGGATACTATAGTATCAATGGGACACTAAAGAACCATAAAGCCAAATCAAATGGAGCATGATCAAAATAGGGCACTGGCAGTTTTAGGGGAGCTACTTCATCACCATGGTAAAAAACAAGGTACACAAATCCATATCAACAGAAAATGACATTATAGCATATATGTGCTTCAAAGTCTACATTCAATAGAATGATGCTATGGCATGAATATGATAAAATCTGCATTATGAGCTAAATTCCAAAAGGGCTACAGTTGGTGGCAGTATGGTACATCAAATCTATAGTGAGTGAATGAGTTACAATATCACAATGTGCTAGCAAATAGGCTGAAATATCACTGAAATAGTATATAATATCAAATGAAGATAGTGTCACGATCATAATACAACAAGCAGTGATGTCAGTTTTACAATAGGTGAGCTCAAAAGTATCAATGGTACTAGAGTGATGGCATGACAATGAACATCTGATTATCAATGCTAGGAGAAAAATATAGATGCAAAAAGTATACCCAAGTGCATGAGGCCATCAATTTACAATAAGAAATACAGTATACAGTTAAGCCCAAGCATCAACAGTATAGTACACACTAATAATAAGCTATTCAGGCCTATGCTTTCATAGTGTAACAGGGAAAGACATCGACAATGATAGAGGATAGTGTAATAAATAGCAAGTGCTAGTGAGCTTTGAGCATTTCATATATCAACAATATATCTCTGGAGCCAGGTTAGCACACTATAGTATCTGAAGCATCACAGGTGCAGTACAAACATAGTAATGAGCTCTTGAGCTGCATAATTTCATATTCATACAGAAATGTTCCTATGCTCAAGTTGTATATATGAATAAGTCAAAATACTATACAAGCCCATTCATCACAAAAGGAATGGTGCTATAGTGCCATAGTTCATGGCTAATTCGTGAGCTATTTAGATCAAATGTAGGGGCAAACACCTCACATTGTTGATAGTGCCATCAAACTTAGCAAAGCATGAGGAAGGATTTGCAGTTGGTAGAGAAAATAGAAATGCCTCAAATGAAATGAGGAGAACCTTGATTCATGGGTAGCATGAAAAGATACAACATATGCCCTAGCTCTCATATAGCAATAACCTCGACACAACATTGGTGCATGGTTTTTAGCAAAAGTGCAAAGCAAGCCAATGAAATCAAATTCCAAACAGAGGAAATACAGAAGCCACCTTCATACTAGCAATAATAGTGAATACAAAAGGCACAATGTATATATTAATGCTATCAGCTACCATAATAAAGAAACCATTATTCATGATAGTGCCCTCGAAAGAGTAGTCATAGTTCACGGTGCCACAGCCAGTGCCAATATGATGCCCTAATCTTATACAAGGCAAGATAAACATAGTGCCCTAGCCATGATTTAATATAATGTATAGAGGGCTTTCAAATGTAAAGAGTGCCTACAGATACAAGCAAATGGCACCACATACACACATGCACGGATCCTCAGTAATATGCCATAGAAATTGCAATGATGTGAATGCCTACCTCATAATGCCAAAGTCGAGGTGCTGGTGTTGTTTCTAAATCAAGAATAGATGTTGCCGAACCGAGTTGTTGTTTCCTAATCCAGAATAGAAGTTGTCATCGAAGAACTACCGGTGAGGATAGAAATGTGCTAGATATTGAGTAATAGAGGATGTTCATTTTTCAAATGAGGGTTTCAAGATACCTCCTAATTTGATTTTCTCCCCTTTCTAGGGTTGAGTGATTTAGTGCCATGATATATTCAACTTTGGGTTATGTTTTGTAATTGTTTATGTATAGTTTCCCCATTCTTTGGGTTGAGAATATTTAATATTTTCTTATAACCTATAGTTGAGTCCTAGGGTCATTAAGGTTAAATTTTAGACTAGGATTGCAATTAGGTGGGTCCTAGGTTTGAGAATATTTATGTGTCATGTGGATTGGATTAAAATGTAAATATTTTAGATATTCTCCTCGTTATTGAGTTGAGATTATCTTTAAAATATATTTAGAATCCACTTTATTTGGTAGAGAGGGGAATATTTTAATTGTAAAAGTCATTGCAAAACTTTGTTGTAAATATTGACAAGTGGCATTTTATAAGCCATTGTCAGTTTTTCTTTATGATGCATGACTTAGTGGGTTTATGGTCCCCCTTTGACCATCCTAGTTTTAGGGACCAAACTTTTCCATCCCCCTAGATTCTGGGGAATTGGGCATCCAAATTTTAGTGTGGCATGATCATGGTCCTAGTGGCAGAATTTTCTAATTTTGGTGAAGTAGTCGACTTCAATGCAGATTCTACATATTTTCTATATATGCCTCTCACCTTTGGTAGTTGAAGGCTAGTTCTTCTTTCCCTCATTCTCACTTGGTGAATGTTGTAGCTCTTGTAGAAGTAATCTGATACTTTGACTCCTTTTATTCTAGTTAATATCAATTGTCCTTTTTCTATAGTTTTGTGAGTTGATTTGATGGATTTGATGTCATGTATTGTGGTTGAAATTTGTTCCTTTACTTGGTAGTTTGTTCATTTTCATGTTTACAAGCACTGGTTTTTTTTAAAGTTTCAATATATGTGCATTTATATGTGTTTGGGTTGTGGAATCTATTTTCCCTTCTCATTTACAACCAACACCTGATTATTTTCTAAGGGAAGAATCAGATCTAGGAAGAGTTTTGATGTTCAGGTTATATGTTGGATTACATTGTGAGTCTATTTTCAGTTTGTGGACCTATCCAATTTGGTGAATCACCTAAGTTTAAATTTGAGTTATTTCATTTGTATGCAATCTCTCTCCCTTTCCCTTCAAGTTCAGTTCAATTTAGGTGATACAAATGGGGAAGCCAGCCCTTAATCCAAAGGTTTATTCTCAGTGAAGCAGTCCCACATCCTGAGAGTATTCCCATGTTTCATGGGATTGCTAGGTTTTATACTTAGCCATCATGAGTGCAATCCCTAGTGAAAATAGTTTTTTGCCAGGCTTGGTGGGACAACTTTGTTTCCCATCATTCACTAGGATTTTGTTGTGATCCTCAGTGCAATCAGCCTTTAAGAGGTAGTTTGTTTTAAGCACCATGGTGACTCTTAGAAAAATCTACTAGTTTAAGTAGTTCAAGTGCTAATAAATTTCAAAAAATATCTTTTACCAGCTCATTTGATGAGAAAGCATGTCAACACCTAATGCGTATTCTCCCTATCACCCCCCATATCATGAAAAAGCCACCAATGTGTAGGTATTCAATCCATATCAAGCTAACCAAGCAGTAGCATATAGTCAAAATAGCCTAGCAGCAACAAGTTACCAGCATGCACTACCATACCCTCTCAACTAGCATCGAGCATCCTGGCAACATTCCTAACAACCGCCATATGAAAATTATTCTAAGCCTATTTTCAGTCCAAGCTACCACACTTTAGGAGGATATGAATATATTTAGTATGGCCCCAGTCAATATTCTCTTGTATAGGCCTATGAGTAGGCTCTCCAACAAGAAGGGTCATGGGCATGGACTCAAAGATAGCAAACTCAAAGTTACAACCAGAGGCAAGGAGATCATGAGGTCATTGCTGCCCCAATGCAAGAAAACTCACCAGATCCATCTAAGAGCAATGCAAACATAATGCAGTCTTGGAGACCCTCATGGACTATGTACCTAGGTTATGAGATGCCAATTCTTTTTAAGAAGGAGATCCAGAAGGAGATGCCCCGTGCTGCTGAAGAGAACCTAGAAGCTTTGCAGACCAGATAGGAGACTCACAAGGTACAAATTCCTAGTTTCTTACCTGGTAAGTCCACTAGCACTCCTATTGAAATTCCAAGCTTTAGGATTTCTCCTTCAGTTTAGAATCTTCGTCAATAGTACCTTGATCCCCATGCATGTTTAGAGCCTATTCATGACCCTATCTCAGATTTCTAGCCAATTCATCCTACTCCTATAGAGGAGACACCTATGAGTTTTGACTTCCTATATGATGGTGAGCCTATCCTATAGCAAATTAAGCCCTATGAGCTGATTCCTAAAGAGATCCCTATACCTCCTAGCATTTCAAAAAACTAGGAAGAAGATGAATTTTATCCTTTGGATGTACTTTTTCATGATGAAGTTGAGGAACAAGTAGATTTATCATGTAGTGATGGATTAGAGTAGCCAGATAGTGATCAGGAAGAAAATGAAGGTGAGACCCTAACTGATTTATTTGAAGAAATGCCTTCTTATATTGAGCAAGATGAAATAGTACAAGATGCACTAGTTGAGCCCATTGATTATGAAAAGAAAGATGATTTGGTTGTTGCTAGCCTAGGCTAGCAAGAAGATTTTGATTCTATGATAAATGCTTTATGGTAAGCTTTTCTTTGTGTCCCTCATCTTCCTAAAATAAATGATAACATGTATGTTCCTAAGGAAGTCCTTTCATTTCAAGAAGCTAACACTGTTCCAGTGATAGAATCTGAGCATATTTGTAGTAAAGTGGTGGATGAGCCTAAAAAATTATGTTTCTTGGATTATGAGATGGGACCAATAGTTGCTAAAGACCTAATGTAGTTTGATGGATTTGATGAGTTGTTGGATGTTCTAACTAATGAGGAGGATAATCCTCTAACTGCAGAAGAAGAAATTTTGTGGTAGAACATCATGGAGGGGCAGAGTTCCAATCAGCATGCTGAAGATGTTCATGAGATTCATACTAAGCAGCAGGAGAAGCTTGGTTTCATGCTCTCAAGGGGATGTCCTATCACATACCTGGCATAGATGGGGTCAAGCAAGGCATCTATACTTAATGATTTGATGGAGGGTGATGCCAAGTGTCCACTCACTGGTGACCAGGAGCTTATTCAGCCTTATCAGCCTCCCTGGGAGGACAACACCTATGATCTAGTTGAGGTGAGTTGTCTGGACTACAATTTCCAAGAGTTGATATGCCAGATAGTCCAGTATGTTTTTGTATTTCATATTCTCCCTATTGGCATTAAGTGTGAAAAATATAATATTTTGAGGAGAATGGGAAGTTATTTCAACAATCCAGTTAATGGATTCGTTTGACCAGTTTGCTGATACTGGTTAGAGTAGGGTAGGGTAGAAGTTTTGTTTCCTATTTCCCCTAAGTGCCTAGCACAAGTTGTTTTCAATTCAGTTGCTTTTAGTTGTTCTTAGTTTGGTTTTGTAGCAATAAGCCTGAGTAGTCTTCTCAGGCAGTTACCTTCAATTTTGTTAGAGAAAAGGAGGTTGTTTTGGTTGGGAGCCAAGTACAGTTTTTAGGCTTTAGGAATCTATGCCCAATGGATCTATAAGGCAACTAGTCAGGGTGCTTAGTAGCCAAGCACTCCATAGAGATCACCAAAATGTTGTCATATTTTTACGCATTTTGGAAACCTAATTACTAGATGAGCTCTATACCCTACTTTGCATTATTATGTGATCTTGCTTAAGATTTGGGTTCATTTCATTTGCAAAGTACATGAAAAGAAAGGAAGTATCACTGCATCTAAGATTACATGTCATATCCTGATATGTTGTACAAAAAGAAGAAAAGAATTGAAAGGAACTGAAAGGAACATCTATATGAGCTCACACATGCCGTGAGTATAGAAAATGTAGGAATTTCATAAATGAGTGAAAGTATACATAAATTAATGGAGCTAGATGCAGGGGTACCAGACTTTTCTTGGTAATGAGACTTGGTCTTCTGTGTTCTCGGTGTGCTCCTATGATCCTAAACCTACAAAGAGAGAAAAATAGAGCAGTTAGATCCAATGGATCTAAGCAATGAATGGTGCCACAACATCTACAAACATGCATATGTGTACTTAGTCATACACCTCTGGCATGGGTTGTGTTCAGGACATGTGCATCAAGGAGCCTCTGGAAATAAAGAAATGCCATTATTTTTATGAATGTGTTTGTTCCATGTGCAGATGAAGCATTTAGTGTAAAATTTAGTGGATAGTACAGTATCAGTAGGACACTAAAGAACCATAAAGCCAAATCAAATGGAGCATGATCAAAATAGGGCACTGGCAATTTTAGGGGATCTACTTCATTAGCATGGTAAAAAAAAAGGTACAAAAATCCATATCAATAGAAAATGACATTATAGCATATATGCGCTTCAAAGTCTGCATTCAATACAATGATGATATGGCATGAATATGATAAAATCTACATTATGAGCTAAATGTCAAAAAGGCTACAGTTGGTTGCAGTATGGTACATCAAATATGCAGTGAGTGAATGAGTTACAATATCACAATGTGCTAGAAAATAGGCCGCAATATCACTGAAATAGTATATAATATCAAATGAAGATAGTGTCATGATCATGATATAGCAAGCAGTGATGTCGGTTTTACAATAGGTGAGCTCAAAAGTATCAATGGTACTAGAGTGATGGCATGACAATGAACATCTGATTATCAATGCTAGGAGCAAAATATAGATGCAAAAAGTATACCCAAGTGCATGAGGCCATTAGTTTACAATAAGAAATATAGTATACAGTTAAGCCCAAACATCAACAATGTAGTACACACTAATAATAAGCTATTCAGGCCTATGCTTTGATAGTGTAAAAGGGAAAGACATTGACAATGATAGAGGATAGTGTAATAAATAGCAAGTTCTAGTGAGCTTTGAGCATTTCATAATCAACAGTATATCTCCGGAGCCAGGTTAGCACACTATAGTATTTGAAGGATCACAAGTGCAGTACAAACATAGTAATGAGCTCTCAAGCTGCATAATTTCATATTCATATAGCAATGTCCCTGTGCTCGAGTTGTATATATGAATAATTCAAAATAGCATACCAGCCCATTCATCACAAAAGGAATGGTGCTACAGTGCCATAGTCCATGGCTAATTCATGAGCTATTTAGATCAAATGTAGGGGCAAACACCTCACATTGTTCACAGTGCCATCAAACTCAACAAACCACAAGGAAGGATTTGTAGTTGGTAGAGAAAATAGCAATGCCTCAAATGAAATGAGGAGAACCTTGATTCATGGCCGGAAAGAAAACATACAACATATGCCCTAGCTCTCATACAACAATAACCTCGACACAACATTGGTGCATGGTTTTCAGCAAAAGTGCAAAGCAAGCCAATGAAATCAAATGCCAAATAGTGGAAATACAGAAGCCACCTTCATACTAGCAATAATAGTGAATAAAAAAGGCACAATGTATATATTGATGCTATCAGCTACCATAACAGAGAAACCATTATTCATGATAGTGCCCTCGAAAGAGAAATCACAGTTCACGGTGCCAAAGCCAATGCCAATATGATGCCCTAATCTTATACAAGGCAAGATAAATGCAGTGCCCTGGCCATGATGCAATATAATGTACAGAGGGATTTCAAATGTAAACAACACCTAAAAATACAAGCAAATGGTGCCACATACACACATGCATGAGTCCTTAGTAATATGCCACACAAATTGCAATGATGTGAATGCCTACCTCATAATGCCGAAGTCAAGGTCCTGGTACTATTTCTAAATCAAGAATAGATGTTGCCAAATCGAGTTGTTGTTTCCTAATCTAGAATAGAAGTTGCCATTGAAGAACTGTCGGTGAGGATAGAAATGTGTCAAATGCTGAGTAATAGAGGATGTTCATTTTTCAAATGAGGTTTTCAAGATACTTCCTAATTTAATTTTCTCCCCTTTCTATGGTTGAGTGATTTAGTGCCACGTTATATTCTTCTTTGGGTTATGTTTTGTAATTTTTTATGTATATTTTCCCCATTCTTTGGGTTGAGAATATTTAATATTTTCTTATAACCTATAGTTGAGTCCTAGGGTCATTACGGTTAAATTTTAGACTAGGATTGCAATTAGGTGGGTCCTAGGTTTGAGAATATTTATGTGTCATGTGGATTGGATTAAAATGTAAATATTTTAGATATTCTCCTCATTATTGAGTTGAGATTATCTTTAAAATATATTTAGAATCCACTTTATTTGGTAGAGAGGGGAATATTTTAATTGTAAAAGTCATTGCAAAACTTTGTCGTAAATATTGACAAGTGGTGTTTTATAAGCCATTGTTAGTTTTTCTTTATGATGCATGACTTAGTGGGTTTATGGTCTTCCTTTGACCATCCTATTTTTAGGGACCCCACTTTTTCATTCCCCTAGATTCTCAGGAATTGGGCATCTGAATTTCAGAGTGGCATGATCATGGTCCTAGTAGCAGAATTTTCTAATTTTGGTGAAGTAGTGGACTTCAATGCAGATTCTACATATTTTCTATATATGCCTCTCACCTTTGGTGATTGAAGGCTAGTTCTTCTTTCCCTCATTCTCACAAGGTGAATGTTGTAGCTCTTGGAGAAGCAATCTGATACTTTGACTCCTTTTATTCTAGTTAATAGCAATTGTCCTTTTTTTTCTATAGCTTTGTGAGTTGATTTGATGGATTTGGTGTCATGTATTGTGATTGAAATTCGATCCTTTACTTGATATTTTGTTCATTTTGATGTTTAAAAGCATTGGTTTTTCTTAAAGTTTCAATCAGTGTGCATTTATATGTGTTTGAGTTGTGGAATCTATTTTCCCTTCTCATTTACAACTAGCACCTGATTATTTTCTAAGGGAAGAATCAGATCTGGGAAGAGTTGTGATGTTCAGGTTATATGTTGGATTACATTATGAGTCTATTTTTAATTTGTGGACCTATACATTTTGGTGAATCACCTAAGTTTAAATTTTAGTTATTTTATTTTTATGCAATCTCTCTCCCTTTCCCTTCAAGTTCAGTTCAGTTCAAGTGATACAAACGGGGAAGCCGGTGCTTAATCCAGAGGCTTATTCTTAGTGAAGCAGTCGCACATCCTAAGAGTATTCCCATGTTTCACGAGATTGCTAGGTTTTATACTTAGCCATCATGGGTGCAATCCCTAGTGACAATAGTCAATACATAACCTCAACTCCCCATTCTTCTTCCTTATAGGAACAAGGTTGGAAACCCATCTAGTGTGCTTGATGGGGTAGATGATACCACTTTCTACCAATTTGAAAACTTCTTTTTGCATAAGTGGCTCAAGTTTGGGATTAACAGGCCTTTGTTTTTGCCTTACCGGTTTGGTATTATGTTCTAATTCAATAGTGTGTTGAGTAAGGGATGGATTAAAACCTTTGAGGTCTTCATATTGCAATACAAAAACATCACTAAATTCATTGAATAATTGGGTGTAAACCTGCTTTTCCAAATCAGTGTT
This sequence comes from Chamaecyparis obtusa, assembly GCA_027943335.1. Taxonomy (NCBI): domain Eukaryota; kingdom Viridiplantae; phylum Streptophyta; class Pinopsida; order Cupressales; family Cupressaceae; genus Chamaecyparis; species Chamaecyparis obtusa. The sequence continues at coordinate 295,219 of BSBK01003323.1, read as the reverse complement.
TACTTTTCCAAATTGTAAGCTTTTACCTAGTTCCAACTCCAATTCAACACAATGTTCTTATTAAACTACCAGGCTAGCTTTGTTTTTCTTAACTTGATCATCCTTGTTGAAGACAGTCTCTAAGGTGACATGACCTCTAGGCATTTTATTAGACTTAAGTTGTATCACTTGGTCACCATAGTTCTGCGACAGTCTATCTTGGTTATGTTCTGAGAAGACATCCTCTTCAAACAAGAATTGGAGGATCTACTCATCATTGTCAAACACTTGCCAATTAATATCATCATTAGGGAGAGAAGGTCTGAAAATTACTTTGATATGCTATTGGGTCTCCCCTTTTAAAATACTATTAGGAATGTCATACTGAGACCCAATAGCAGCTAATCTATCTGCATTTTGATTCAGCTTTCTAGGGATGGTAACAATATTTAAAGCACAAAAGTCTTCAATCACATCCCAAACTCTGTGTTTGTATGCTTTTAGGGTGTCATTTTTGGTTGCACTTATCCCTCTCACTTGGCTAACTGCTAACTCACTATCACCCTAGACTTTTAGGGCTTTGAGCCCTCTTTTTCTAGCCCACTCCAATCCATTCACCAAACTTTCATATTCTGTAGTGTTGCTAGTGCAGGAGAAATTGAATCTAAAAGATGTATAGTATCTTTCACCTTTTGGGGACACTAGCATAGCACCACCACCAGAGCCATGTCGACTTCTAGCTCTATCAAAAAACAATTCCCAAACCTGATTGCTCTGATCCTTTGAATCAATGTCCTCTTTGAGGAGGTTCAGCTCTATGGGTCCACTTTCTTGTATCATATAGCTCCCCAAACTAGCATCCCAAATGACATCTTCTTGGGCCTCAAAAGCCTTTTCTGATTTTATTTCATCTAATAAAATATCAGGGATACATTCTGTCTTAGTGTTTGCTTCTCTGATAGTTGGGAAGTCACTTCTATCAAATACAAGGCAGCTTGCATTGATGGTGTTGGACACATATGGTTCTATATGGTGTGCTACCAATAATTTTGATTTAACGGTGACCTTCGTACCATATCTTGTGTGAAAAAGCATGTCAGACTAGTCAGAAGAAAGGTAGCCTCCTATTTTGGCTGTAAACTCCCTTGATAGACATATGGAAAATAAAGCAGGGAGATCTATGATATATATATCAAGTAGGATAGAGAAATTAGGACTAGCATGAAGGATTAGACTAGTATCCTTAGCTACACTTATAGTGTTAACTGAGGATCCATCAAGTTGTGTAACCTTCTTTTGGAGGGGTTCATATTGAAGTCCTAATTGGTTAGACACCTTTTTGGGCATTACAGTACTAGTAGCTCCACTATCTACCATAAAATTATGTACTAAGGATTTTCCAATAATAAAAGATACATAAAAGGGAGGTGGTTTTGAGTTCCTACCTTGCATGGGATTGGCTTTGGAGTTACAACTTGGAGCCTCCTCTTCTTGATCAGTGTTGACCAACACTAGCTTTGTAGCTTCTTTTGTATGCTGAGGAGTTGTCATTTCAGTCATAGCTTTCTTCAAAATCTTAGGTTTCCCTGGAATAGCCAAAGAGTCCCACATAGACATAGTAACATTCACCTTCTTCATGTTATCTACAATGTTGAAAGGTGTCATAGTGTGTACACTTTGTTGTGCTTTTACTATGATGGGTTCCACTTCTTTAAGAATCTGGCCTTCTTTGCTTGTAATGACAAGAGCCTTCCTGAATATGATGGGGGTAGCCTATTGTATTGGTTCTGCAAATGTAGTAGCTTTAGTCCCATAATTTTCTCACTCCATGTCTTGAGCTCTTCTCTTTGACCTTGTGTTGGCAGCAATGGAAGGTTCACCAATGACTCTGTTAGTCCATTTTCTGGTTCAATGCAAAATCTTTTGAAAATGGCCTCCTCCCTGCAAATTGTTTCATGGTATGTGTCCAACCCTATGTTCTTCAATGTTTCACTTTGCTCCAGTCCAAATTGTAAGTGCTGAATTACAAAATCTAGAAAGTTATTCAAATTCTATGGTCTGGAGGAAAACAATTTCAAAAATCTATCTAAGTGCCGAAAACCCACAGTATTTTTGAAAATCCATGATATTTTTGACCTGTGTTATTTTTTACCCTGTGCTTCCTACTTTTGTGTGCTTATCCTTTGGCATCGAAAACTCTATATGTTTTCGGTCATTCTTTGTGTTGAATACTCTATGTGTTTTTTACTTTGGTCTTAACTGTGCAGGTGCGATAGATGGTGGGGCCCGATCTTGGCTTGGCTATGTCACTAATTCTCCAGTTCTCCTGGCAGTTACATCTCTTATTCGGAAACCTGGCGACTATGTTGTCGTGCATTCTCTTGTTTCTGGCAATTAGGTGCTTAACCTTCAATGACTCAGTGACTGTTAGTCATGTAATCTCTGAGTGTTTGGTGGTTAGCGGCTAACATTCAATAACTTGGCAGGTGGTTAGTCACGTGGTCACTGAATGCTTGGTAGTTAGTTGGTAGCCCTGGTATTTCTTAAGCGAAGTAACAATGTAGATGAGATCTATGGTTGCCGCATGACTATGAGGAATATTCCTTCCCCTTGCGATCATGCGACCACCATCTGATCTTCCCAAAAGGTAAGGCTTTTCTTAGTGGAGGGTCCTATGTCAGGTGACTTGGCGGCCATAGCATATGATGTGATGATAGGTGGCATCAAGAGGACCCAGGTGGGGTCTAACGTTTGGCAGAATGGATAAAGATGTGGTGGCCTGACAAATTGTCTTTGTATTCGCACGTTCACGCAATAAAAAAGTGATTCGCTAGTTTGTTTGGTGATTCAGTGATCAATGGTCACATGGTCGCTAAGTTTTTTGGTGATGCTGTAAATTATTTCACGAACTAGCGAAAGTTCTTTGGTCACCAGTTCACCAGATAAGGTGGGGCCAGTGTTTGCGGTGACAAGGTGGCAATCTCATGGCTTGTCATGTGTTTGCATAGCCCAGTTTTTGGCTATGCGATCATGCGACAACTATTATAACATTACGGTTGCGGAGTTGTGTGGGTCCACGGTGCCATGTTGCTAACATGCCCATTTTTCATTTGTCGAGGGATTTATGAGGTGGCCAAAGACTTTTCTAGGTGGTTTGTGACGGCATTGCATCGTTAAGGAGACCACGGTCGCATGATCGCAAAGGTTAGTTTGGTGCCTTGCGATCATGCGACCAAGCATAATTTGAAGCCTAGATTCCTATGGTGGTGAAATTGATGACTGCATGATTGCACAACTAGGAGAAAATAGTTGAGGAACATAAAACCTGCAAAGTGCAAAGTAGCCGTTCATTTTCAAATTTAAATTTTCTAACGGTTTCCAACGATAGAAAGGACTGAATTTCAATGTAGAAGTGATTGGAACTAGTAAAAAGTGATTTATTTGCTGCTCCAGTCTGGTTCGGGGTGCTTGATGATCATTTGCAAGGATCTATACCATGTAAGGAATGATTACAATCTTGGCTTGAGAAGTGTTTGCAGGTGGTTGATTAGACTAGTTTTTATGGCAATCTCCTGGTCTTATGGCCTGATCTTAATGTCAGTCTGAGATCTTTTCTCTTTGGGTTTCCTAACTTTCATGCCCCTGCAATAAATTTTTGACCATTTCCAATTGGTTTAGCTGTTGTAACCTATGCCTTAGCTATCCGTAGCTTGTTGCAACCTGTTATGGGTTCCCAAGGCAACTAATGGTATAAAGAGTCAAAATTTTGACTATGTGAGGGTTCTAAATTTTGTCAGCTCTAGTGAAGGGTTCTGTCCTATAGATCTTTCTCCTTCTCTTTGCATATAGAGTGTTCCTCTTTCTCTTGTTGGTTCTGAGAACACGGTGCATATTGTAACAGATTTATCTTATGTGTAAAGATATAATATATTCTTACTGTTACCAAGCTATCTCCATTTGAATTCTAGATTCATTAATCATACATCAAGGGTGTTTGATTTTTCTATTTGCATTGCCTAAGTGTTTGCAAGTGGAGTTGTCTTCATAGAGATAACTAGTTCAGGGTTAGTATTCATGTATGTGTGAGCTGAAATATCAAGGATAGGTCATGCTTGTCTTTCAGTGGATGCTGGTCAATGTATTGTCTGTTTATAGGTCTCTTCCAAGGGGAGGGTTAAAATCCTTTGTGTGGATAATAACATACTCAAATACATAGGTGGGTGTTAAGTTGAGGTTTGGTCATGGTGTGTGATTGATGTCAGACATCAACACATTGAGCATATTATTTTCTTGTTTCATAGCTATCCCTTGCAATATTGTATTTGACTCTGTGGCCCATTGGATAAGGCACTGGTCTATCAGAGACTTAGGGCATCTCAGGGGTCCTTTCTGTAAGGAAACTCAGGTGTGGAAATAGCTTCCTACGCTAATCTCTATAGGAGAGTATTGTGCAAATTCTTATAAATCCTTACAATTTCAAATTCGTTAACTACTTTAACAAAGATATTGCAACCACATACCATACATATAGAAAAATAGAGAATGACACAACGATATACCCAGGGGAAAAATTTTTAGTAAAAAACCCCAACACTCCAAAACCTGCACAATGTATTATCTTCAACACAAAGATTACAATACACTTGCAATGCAAGTTCTTTCAAGAAATGAGTGATAAAGCCAACAAGACTTAAATTTGTTTTATATCTCTCCCATAGGAGTAGCATCATATATATAGACTCCTCTGGACTAAAAAATAGGCACAACCACCAAGACCCATGCACAAAGCCACATGTACATAGTTGTTACATGCAATCCCAAGAATAGGCATCCTTCCCTAGAATAGACTATGATAGCTTGTCATAGAATCCGCCAAAAATAACGGTCACAAGAGAAGTGTAAGAGAATTTGTCATACCAACCTATTTTTGGCATATTCTCTTACACAAACCAACCACTTCTTCTTGGGCACCCAAATAGGCCCAAGTCATAAGATGATCTTACACATGTCATAGCACATTCCTTAAATAGTTCTTATGCATTATAGGAATCCATCATGACCATTTTATTCATGATCTCCTTACACACAAGATGTCGACACATCAAGTGGAGTGACACAATAACATGCCAACTAGACATGTACACTCACACTTAATTACATTATTTGCAAAAAATACATTTACAAAATAAATAATAGGAATAGGAATTATTAAAGGTTGAGACACCTTATTCCTAACATTCTCCCACTTGTTGAACACCTTGTAAGAGCAATAGGAACATAATAGGAACTTTAACCGCTATAGGCCAAAAGGCCCATAGACTATGAACACCATCTAAACTTCTCAGTGCCCACTGGTTTTGTTAATGCATCTGCAACATTCTTCATAGTATCTACCTTCTCCAAATTTACCTTTCCATCTTCCACCATATCTCTCACAAAGTGAAACTGCACATCAATGTGCTTCGTTCTGGCATGGAAAGTTGGATTCTTTGCAAGGCAAATAGCGCTCTGACTGTCACACCAAATAGTAATTTGTTCTGCATCAATACCAACATCAGAACACAATCTTCTAAGCCAAATGGCTTCTTTACAAGCATGAGTAGCAGCCATGTACTCAGCTTCTGTAGTGGACAAAGCAACCACAGGTTGTCGCTTACTCATCCAACTGATGGCACCACCAAACATAGTGAACACATAAGCACCGATGGATCTGCTGCTGTCAATATCACCTACCTAATCTGAATCCACAAACCCATGAATAAAAACTAAATGCGAAGATCCAAAAGAGTTACCATGATAACATATGGAGTAATCTGATGTACCCCTCAAATATCTGAATACTCACTTAACTGCATCCCAATGTACCCGTCCAGGATTAGCCATAAACTGACTCAGGACTCCCACTGGTTGGGCAATGTCTGGTCTAGTACAGACCTAGCATACATAAGACTACCAACTACACTAGCATAAGGTACTCTACTCATGTCCTCCACCTCACTAGGAGATTTTGGACAATCATCTATAGATAACTTTGTTCCCACAGAAATAGGAACACATAGTGGTCTACAATCTGCCATGCTGAACCTGTCCAACACAGACTTCACATACTTACTCTGACTCAACCAAAGTTTTCTATTAGACCTATCTCTACTGATTTCCATACCCAAGATGTACCTAGCTGCCCCAAGATCTTTCATCTCAAACTATGCTGACAACTGAGATTTAAAATCAGAAATCATACCTTACCCTTCCCAAACAGCAACATATCATCAACATATAATGCAACAATAAGAAGGTGATCATTTTCAACTCTGAAATAAACACAATGATTTGATTTTGATCTTACAAATCCAATTGACAACACAAAGGCATCAAACTTAAGGTACCACATCCTAGGAGATTGCTTCAAACTAAAGATTCTTAAGGTACCATATAGAGATTTCTTTAATCTATAAACTAACGATTCTTTACCTTTAACAATGTAGTGCTCAGGCTGTGACATATAAATCTCTTCCTCCAAATCACCATGAAGGAAAGTTGTCTTCACATCCATCTGTTCTATCTCTAAATCATATTATGCAGCAAGAGATAATAGAAATCTAATAGATGTCAACTTTGCAATAGGAGAGAACATTTCACCATAATCTATTCCCTCTACTTGTGAATACCCATTTGCAACCAATCTAGCTTTATACCTTTCAACACTGCCATCTACATAGAATTTCTTCTTGAACACCCATTTATAGCCAATATATTTTCTCCCTTTAGGCAAAGGTACAAGGTCCTAAGTTTTGTTTTTCTCCAATGAAGCCATCTCATCATCCATAGCCTCAATCTAGGAACCTGCATCTTCCATGCCCAAAGCCTCATTCACAGATCTAGGCTCATTAGTGTTAGTAATCAAAGAAAAGGCACAACTAGAATCTAACATAGAATAACCAAACCTTTTTGGTTTCTTTCTTTCTCTCGTGGATCTCCTCAAGGGCTGCGATTGAGGTTGTTCTTCCTCTTCTTCTGAACTATCAGAGCTGCTAGAGCTCTCCTCATCATTAGGCCCAACATGGTCTCTCTGTTCAGTCTTCTTAGGGGTAGGAGCCAACTGAATAATATCTTTTTCCTTTTCTTTTTCATCTGGTTGTAGCACAATAGGAGAAGATGTTAGCTCTTTGAAAATAACATTTCTACTATACAACACCTTACTAGTCACAGGATCCCAAAGCTTGTATCCTTTCACACCAGCACTATATCCGATGAAAATATATTTAACGGCTTTGTTTTCCAACTTAGATCTTTTCTCCTTTGGAACATGTGCATAAGCTTCACAACCAAAAACATGAAGATTTATAATTGAAGGCTTCTTACCAGACCACACCTCCATGGGTGTCTTACCAACAAGGGCTGATGTAGGAGATCTGTTAACCAGATAGCAAGCAGTGGCCACAGCTTCGGCCCAAAACCTTTGTTCTAAACCAGCTCCACTAAGCATACTCCTAGCCTTCTCCATCATTGTCCTGTTCATTCTCTCTACAACTCCATTTTGTTGTGGGGTATAAGGAGTTGTCTTATGCCTCTTGATACCTTGTTCTTTACAGAACTGTTCAAACACTGCTGAGCAAAACTCACCACCATTGTCATTTCTCACACACTTAATCTTCTTACTAGTCTGATTCTCTACAAGAGCTTTAAATTCCTTGAACCAACTAAAGACTTATGTCTTACTTTTAAGGAAATAAATACATGTCCTTCTACTGTAATCATCTATGAAAGATACAAAAAATATAGACTTGGAGATTGAAGGAACTTTTACAGGACCAAATACATCAGAATGAATAAGATCCAAAATATCAGAAGATTTGTGAGAACTAGAGTAAAACTGAACATGATTTTGTTTACCATAGACATAGTGTTCGCAGAAGTCAAACTTAAGATTGCAATCATTTAACCCCTTAACGAGATTTTTATTTTTCAGGGTTCTGAGACCCGTTTCACTAATGTGGCCAAATCTCATATGCCACAACATTGTCTTTTTTGCAGGAAGCTTACCTTCCAAAGTGTTTGCACTACCATCGGAACCAATAGCCATAGACTTCTTCACTACTTGTTCAGATGGTGTGGATGAAGAACTATTACATAGAGGAATACATGCATCTATCTGAAATAAGGTACCTCTCCTAGTACCCCTTGCAAGCACTATCGATCCTCTCATCATCTTGCATCCTTCTTTCAAAAAAACAACTTGCACACCTACATCATTCAGCATACTTACAGATAATAGGTTTCGTGCCAAACCCAAAATGTGCATAACTCTGTTGATTCCATTTACTCATCCATCAGGAAATTTGATAGTGACCCTTCCGCGTCCAACTATCTTTAGGTGGGAATCATCACCCAAGTACACCTTTCCACCATCGAACTCTTCATATTTTGAGAACCAGTTTCGATAAGAGGTCATGTGAAAAGATGCACCTGAGTCAACCAACCACACATTATCAGATACATGGGCTACCAAAGCTGCGATGAATGCATCGCCATCTTCTTGAGATCTTTCTGAAGTTGAATCTGAACCTTTCTTCTTCTTCTTCAGCTCTTTACAGTCTTTACGGAAGTGCCCAGATTTATCATAGTTCCAACATTTTTCCTTGGACTTATTGGAAGTTTTTGACTTCCCACAAGATTTGGATCTACCCTTATTGTCAAACTTATTGTCATTTTTCTTCCCTCTTTTAGTGGATCTCCCACGAACAGCAAGGGCTTCTTTTTCTGAAATGGAAGTTTTTCTCCGCATCTCCTCTGATAGCAGCGAAGACACCACATCATCCATTTTGAAGGTGACTAAAGTACTTCCGAGAGCCATCACAAGATGGTCCCATGAATCTGGTAAAGAACACAAAAGTGTGTAGCAATGATCCTCCTCCTCTAACTTGACACCAACTGATGTCAATTGTGTAGCTAGTAGATTAAATGCATTTAAATGATCCGTTAAGGATCCACCTTCCTCCATTCATAGAGAGTACAACTTCTTCCTTAGGAACAACTTGTTCACTAGAGATTTGGCCTCATACACGGCCACAAGTCTTTCCCACAAACTATTTGTGGTTTTCTCATCTAGAACATTCAGAAGGACTGCATCGGTTAAACAGAGTCTTATGAGACCCTTAGCTTTACGGTCTTTGATATCCCAATCTGCTTGAGCTATAGTTGCTAGTCTTGTAGCATTTGAAGTCACTTCCCATAGGTCACAATCTTCCAACATGTCTTCCATCTTGAGTTTTCACAACTCAAAATTAGTGTCATTAAATTTCTCCACCTCCATTCTTCCATATGATGAACTTGCCATCTCAATTTACAAATAAGATTTAGAATGCTCTGTAAAAAACTCCCACTCAAACTTGAGATTAGCTCAAAAAACCCTACCCAACAACTAGGATCAAAAGTTGATCAAGCTCTGATACCACTTGTAAGGAAACTCAGGTGCGGAAACAGCTTCCTACACTAATCTCTATAGGAGAGTATTGTGCAAATTCTTATAAATCCTTACAATTTTAGATTCGTTAACTACTTTAACAAAGATATTGAAACCACATACCATACATATAGAAAAATAGAGAATGACCCAATGATATACCCTAGGGAAAACCTTTCAGTAAAAAACCCTAGCACTCCAGAACCTACACAATGTATTATCTTCAACATAAATATTACAATACACTTGCAATGCAAGTTCTTTCAGGAAATGAGAGACAAAGCCAACAAGACTTAAATTTCTTTTATATCTCTCCCATAGGAGTAGCATCATATACATAGACTCCTCTAGACCCAAAAATAGGCACAACCAGTAAGACTCATGCACAAAGCCACATGTACATAGTTGTTACATGCAATCCCAAGAATAGGCGTCCATCCCTAGAATAGACTATGACAATTTGTCATAGAATCTGCCAAAAATAACAGTCACAAGAGAAGTGTAAGAGAATCTGTCATACCAACCTATTTTTGGCATATTCTCTTACACACACCAACCACTTCTTCTTGGGCACCCAAATAGGCCCAAGTCATAAGATGTTCTTACACCTATCATAGCACATTCCTTAAATAGTTCTTACGCATCATAGGAATCCCTCATGACCATTTCAGTCATGATTTCCTTATGCACAAGATGCTGACACATCAAGTGGAGTGACACATCAACATGCCAACTAGACATGTACACTCACACTTAATTACATTATTTGCAAAAAATACATTTACAAAATAAATAATAAGAATAGGAATTATCCAAGGTTGAGACACCTTATTCCTAACACTTTCATCCATTTAAAATCATTTCCATTCAGCCCCACCCTTTCTCTTTCATGTTGTTAGTATAGGTCTCTAGTTATCAGACGCATTGCATGCAAGTAGGTTATTGCATCAGATTTGGTTTCATTGGGGTACAGGATACCTAGAGGAGTTTGGTAACTATTCCACAATAATACATCTGCAGGCCTTCCAGTCATCCAGAAGATTCATGAGTGTGCAGATGAGGCAATACCTACCTGAGTGATGTGGAGCTCAAAGCAGAAGGAGGATGCCCTCGGTCCTCATCAATTGACATTTTTTCCTTGTCAGACTTTGGAGCGAAGACTAACTAGTTTGTCAATCATAGTGTAAACCTGGCACCATGTGGGAACAAGTTTAAAAGCCAAGAAAATGGTGACTCTGTTGGGGAGAGTCTAGAAAAGAGTCAGATATAAAGACAAATTAGTATTTGTTGATATTTTGTCACCTAGTTGTGAGTGGCGGTTTTGATTTGTCTTTGTTTGATCAATGCATCTTCTGATAAATAGTGCATATAATCCTAGTGAGTTTTGTGTTGGCTGGAAGAAGAAACAATGAAATATTTTCCTCTCAAGGAGGTGGCGATTCTACACTGCAAAGAATTTGATAGAGCTACAACATGAGCTCTAGATTTGCCCTGCTTCCTGTAATACCACAAAAATGGGCTATAAGTTCATTAATCTCTTACATCTTCAAATCGAACGAAATCAACATCAAAGTCCTAATCTAAGGCACATCTAAACGTCATCAAATCATAATTGATTATTTTAAATTCTGCATCGACGAATATTCTTAACAATATTCCTAATCATCATAATTATCTTTAATTTTATAATTATTTGGCAATAAATCACATTTATCCTAAAGTTTGATTAATTGAATATTTTCATATTTAATTAATTAGATTTAATATTTGCCACTTAATTGTATAATTAAATTTAATTCTATCTATTATTAATTGTATTATTTAATTTCGACAATAAATCTAATATCATATGAATAATTGATTAAATTCTTATTTTAATTAATTAAAGCAAGTTGTCATTATTTAATAATATAGTTTTTAATAAAAGTTTGATTAAATAATTGATTAACCCATAAATCAATTGTTTTATTTTTAAAAGTAGTTAAGTTGGAAATAAATCACTTTATTATTAAATTAATTCATAAAGAAAATATGCACAATCATAAAAGCAGACAACTATCAATTATCAATTAAAGCTAAACTCTATTTTGAGTTAAAGCTTAGCTTTTGCATGTTTTTGTGAGTTAATTATCCTTTATTTAAAAATAACTCAAAAATCAACTTCAGTTATTTGAGTGATTTATGATTTTTTATCCATGCACCTCCAAAGCCTTAGATTTCTATAAAAACAAAGCTCATCTCTTCATAACTTATCTCTCAATCATCTCGCAAATTGCAAACTTACTCTACAGGAATCATAGCATATCAGATTTGGAGAATTTGCACAATTGGAGCTTGAAAGAATCAACTTGCGAATTCAAAGCTTTGTGAGATCAATTTCAATTGCATATTTTTCATATCATAGCATAAAATTTCATAGCTTTGCATATCATTGTTAGATAGATCAATTCATAGCATATCAATTTCATCTAGCATAGATTCATATCAGTTTTTATCATTCTTATTGCATAGAAAATATAAAAAATATAGATTAATTGCATTCAATTTCATATTCATCTTTTGCATTCAAATCTTTCATTTAGGCGTCATCTAGGTCACTGATCTCGATTACAATCTGAGAACATCAATCTCGCACCTATTAGAAGGCAATAAATCGCTTGGTTACATAGTTTTCAATTTTGCACGATTTTGATTATCACTAACCTCTAATGTTTTACTGAAGTGTTGTGTCTACAGATCAGGTACAATTTTCACACACACATTTCTGGTGCCCACCGTGGGGCAACCCACCTTTGCATGCTGATTTTGATTCTTGGAGTTAAAACCCCAAAGTTTCAAAGATTTAATTTTATCTCCCAAATGGCTTGGAGTTTTGGTCTGAAATTTTTTTTACAAGTTTGAGACATATCAGGAAAGCTTAAAAAAAACAAAGAATTTTCTGAATTATTTTGAATTTTTAATAAATTGTTTTCAATTTTTCATAAAAAATTAATATCTAACGCAAATCGGCATATTTTTTTGAAATTTTTATATTTTCGGAAAGCTCTTCAAATTATATAGGGGGTCTATTCTTTGGTTTTTAACTTTTGATGCAATTTAATAGCTCAAATAGTCAATTTATAAAAACTAGTATGTTTTGATAAAACGGGTCTCTAGAGCATAAATGAATAGATTTTTCTAAAATATTTACATTTTTGGAAATTTCTCTATTTTTTAGTAGGGGTCTCTATTCTGAATTTCTATTTTTGTGGCCAAAATCATATCAAAAAAATTAGATCTTGTTGACTAGGTCAAATGTAGTGCAAAAAAATTAAAATTTTATGATGGGTATGCAGTTATTTTTCATATGATTCAATGCATGATATGAGTTGTTATTTGAATTAATTTATGTTTATTATTTCTTCTAATAATTAATTTTTAGAGCTAACCCTATGGTTTTCATAAGTTGAATATATTTTGCATATCTTGTTTGCTTGTTTGCTTGTTGGAGAGTTCGTCACTTGCTTGCATGGAAAAGCTCAACAAAAATTGCTAAAAATCAGGTAAATCTACTAAGCACGTTGCAAGGATCCCAAGTATTCTCCTTCATCTAATAACATTTTGATTTAGGACTTAAAATAAATCTCTTATATGTCAAGCTTGTGTGCATCTTTTCATGCTTTTGATCTATTTCTACACACTTGCATAATTTGATACTAGGTTGTGATCCCTTAAGGATTCATTAAATAGTTTTAGAATACGTGTGATTGATCTTGATTGCTATCTTGGGTTATTGGACTCGCTAATCCGCCAGCCCCTCATTTCCGCCCTGTGGTTGCAATCTCAGCGCCATAAAGGGGAGGGGTCAACAGGATAGAAGCGTTAAGTGTTCCACTTGGCAACCCTTTTGTGCTTTTAGGAACTCACTTGTTTTCTAAGTTGTGGACTCATTTTCAGCTTGTGTGAGGTGTTAAGTGTTCCACCTTGTGGACTCATCTCATATTTTCTTTAAGCGTTAAGTGTTCCTCTTTCTACTTTTTGGATGCTTTTGGTAGATTTGCTTTCGGGAATATATTTGTGCTCACATAGTAATTAGGCCCTATGAACACTATAAGTGATTCTTGAGAGATTGGATTCCTAGAGAAATCTTTCTTGACAATAGAATCCTTGTAGGTAGGGAGGATACTTAGTGCGTTTCACATTCAACTTGGTTAGTGAGTCTTCTCTTATTGATCGACACATTCTCTCTCCGGAGAGGTTGATAGATCACGTGGGGTTGAAATCATGAGCTTTGGTGAATCAAAATTGGTTAGTGTGCCTTCTCTTATTGATTGATACATTCTCTCCCCAGAGAGGTTGATAGATCACGTGGATTTGGCATCATAGACCTTGGTGAAGCAAAACTTTGTCTTAGCATGTCAGATTAATCTGCTTGCTTTGTTTGAGTTAAAAGTGAAGAGGTGTCAAAACCTTGAATTTGGAGCCAAGTCCCCTTGTGGTATAAATCTATGAGTCACCTTTAGAGAGGGTTAACCGTAGCGGACAATCCCTTCACAGGGAAAACTGCGTTGACAGAATCTCAAGCGATAATAGCCATTTTCACCATGGTAGTGACAGCCACTATATAAATGTCCTTGTGGAAGAAATCTCCATGGGTATGGTTCATTATTGGGTTGTCAGATCTCCCTAGTAGCTCTTGAAGATTAAGTTCTCAGACTGTGTCAAAACCCTGGTGCGTCGGGATTGGAGTTCACCCCTTTGAATCATAAAAGTTGCAGAGTCAAACCATTACTAAAAACCTTAGAGAGGCCAATTTTTCACTTTCAGGTATATGTGTGTTATTGCAAAACTTTTCAGAACATACACAATTAGTACTCTCAGAGATTAGCACAATTTGGTCACTTGATTGTTCATGCGCAAGGTTGCTTTTGCCCTTGTTCATTGTTTTCAGACGTGCTTGGAATCACTTGCTTGCTATTCTGCGTACTTGTTTATCTACTTGGCTATTAAAAATGATCAAATCTGGTATAACCTTCAAAATCTGGACAGTACAATTTGCAAACAATCTAGAACTGAAGACCTTAAATTTTGCAAAAATTGACGTAAATTCTTTCTGGAGTCAAAAGTCATTTGAGAAAGTAAAAAGTCATATGAGTTTTGTCAAGTGTCATTTCAGTATTGCCCATCTATCTTACGATTGAGAACCCAGTGTCGTATGAGTTTTCAAACTAGCAAATTCAAGAAAGTCAAAACCCTATTAGCAACTGTCATACGAGTTTTGTCAACTGTCATTTCATTGCTACCCAACTGTCGTACGAGTTTAGCAACTATCGTTTCATAGACTACCCAGTGTCATACGAGTCTGCAGAGTGTCGTTTGAAAAAATTTGAAAGAGTTGTCATAAATTGTCAAATTGCAAGATATCCAATGTTTCCAGCCTAGTTCCAGAATCTGTCAAAAATATCATTGTGTCAGGTATAGAGCAGTAGTTATTGAGAATCAGTACACATGTCTCAAAGAATCAGTACACATGAGGAAGAAATTTTGATCGCTGCTATGAGGAAACAGCTGCATGCTATGCAAGTTGAACTTAACAATCTTAAGAAAGAGAAGGAATCTAAAAAGTTCTCCATGGAGGCCCTTCGCCCTTTTCCATTTGATAAAGACTTGTACATGTCACCATGCCCCCAAACAAAATTTGAGCAATATGATACCTCTTCCACGGAGAGTGACACATCTAGCTTTGGAGACTATGATGACTATGATGACAGACAATGTAATGATACCTATGACACCTCTATTCCTAAGAGTCCTCCTCATCATTCATTCCTGCTTACTACAAATGGGCCGTCACATTAGATAGATCATGATGGTGATCCATATGATTTTGATTTTGAAAGAGATTTTGATGGCTTTTGTGGACAATACCTTGATGATGATCCATCTACTACTGCTGAGGACTATAAAATACATCGTGCTAGCTTGAAATGTCAATACTATAAGGATCTCTCCTCTAAGAACTCTCAGACTGAAAATAAAGATTACACTCTCAAGCAAGATCATGTTAATGTTGGACCTTTGTCTTGTGATGGTTCCCTTCCATCCCCTACTTCCTCCAATACTCATACATTTCCTAAAGCTTCTGAGTCTTCCAAATCTTTCACAGAACCTTCATCCGACACAAGCCTTGATACTTTTCATGTGGTTCCTTATAGTTATCCTCCAGGGCTACCTCTTAAAGAAACTCAAGCTAACCTTCACTTGGCTGCAAATACCTTCAATAATGATAAACCTAAAGAGCCTAAGCCTTCATATGCTATAATCCCTACTTTAGCTAGTCCTTCACCATCTCTTCCAAAGTCTTCCATACAACCCCAACATGCTTCCTTGTCCTTAGAAGTGGCTCCATGTCAAGAGGACTCTAAAAATGATGAAGAAAAGAACATAAAGAAAGATCAAGATCAAGAACCCTCCATGTCATCCACTCCTTTTCCCGATGTCTCTTATCCGCTTCATGGTTCTTTTGATCCTGTACACCCTTTTTCATGCATTCCATCATGTCTTAAGTCTTCTCCTAAGCAAGATCAAGCTACTACTTACACTATTGAGCTTATTGGCAATCAAAATAACCTTACTACACTTGTGTTTTCCAAAGATTATACTTCCATTAAGGTTGTTAAAAATAGTGTTGTTACTTCCAATGTTAAGCCTATTGAAAATCAAAAGAAAAATTATGCACTTGTGCTATCCAAAGATCCTTGTCAAGATCAAAGTCTTCCATCTTCTTGTTCTACCACTTCATGTTCACTTCCACTTTCTACTCTTCCTAAGTCTTTGTAAGCTTTGAACAATCCTATCAAAGAAGGTGCTCATATTCAAGATGTCCATGATTCTATTAAAAATTCTAATGCTCACTCTAAAGGTGCTGATATCCTTGGTTGTCATATAGATGTTGATGAACTTATTGATTATCCTTTTGCATTTTCCACATCCATCCTTGGACTTCCTCCACCAATACCAAACTTTTCACATCTACCTTCCATCTTGGGTCCTTATGTCCCTTCACTTTCCCCTCATAACTCTCCTGATTCACCATCCATCTTGGGTCCTTACATACCTCCATCTCCCATCTTTCCTCAAGATCAACATAGATGCATACCCTTGAATCCTTTTCATCCACCCACCCATCTAAACCAGTCATATCCTCCCTCTTCCACAAATCCCAAGTCTTTTGGAAGTAACTTGAATGTTCAATACAAGAAAAAGAAGCAATGCAAGAATCCATCAAAAAAAGAAGATCACCATGTCTCCTCTAATCAACACGGAAACATAAAGTCAAAAGAGATATCTAAGAAAAAAACTACAAGACAAGTATGGGTTCCAAAATCCATCATTGAAGATATTCTCTCTAGATCATCAAAAGAAAATAAAAAGCTTATGGCTATATGGATTCCAAAGTCTCTCTTGAAAGAGTCTGGTGTTGAGAAAAAAGTGAAATTGACATTCAAGCTTCCAAAGGCTTCCACTACATCTCCTTCCAAAAATATTCTTCCATTTCATGTGCCCAAACCTCAACCTCCGCTATCCATTCACCATATTCCTTCACGTATTCCTTCATTCACGTTTCCTCCACCCTCTCGCCACCCTTCAAGGTGTGTGTTTACATTGATCTTGCCTTCCTTTCCATCTACCCTTTCACAATCCTTCCATTCTTTAACCTTCTACTTTCTATCATTTTTCCTCATTTGCCTATTCCTCCTATCTTCCAACCTCACTCGCTTTACATAAAACCCTATCCTCCATTTTTCTCTTCCATGTTCCTTTCCCTATCAGCATCTTTGAGCATATCATTTTGAATCATTGGCATATCATGGTTTATCCTTTCAAGGAGCATTATCTAAAAAGCTTGCCTTCTTCCAAAAAAAAATAAATATAAAATAAAATAAAATTGAAAATGTGCCTTGGTGAAAACCTGGAAATAGGCACCTTGGTAGCAAAAGTAAAGAAAAAAAATTTCATCCTAAGGTGAAAACCACTCCCTTGTGGCACCTTGGATAAGTACCATGATGAAAACCTAGCAATCAGGCATCATGCGTAGTTCTTCTACATATTTCATCCATTTCATCTTCTCTCTTTGATCTTGACAATGTTGATCTATACACAAACATTTGGCTATTTTGTGAGTTGTCTGATGATGATCTTGCTTTCAATCCCTTCATATTTAGCCTTCATATTTATTTTCCTCCATTCATTTTCACCTGTCGCTATCCTTTTCCCCTTTGGTCTTGATCTAAGAAAGAAATAGTAAAACACGGTGCTATGAAGCCTCTTGACATGTCTACTCCTTTGGATTGTATCCTTTCCTGCTCTTGCATTATGATTTTGTGACTTATCCTATGCTAGCCTTTCATTGCTTGTCCAAATGTGCTTGAGTATTCTTGAGGAGTTTTCCCTTAAGGATTTCTTCCCTTCATTCTCCTTCATTCTCTTGTCTTCCATCTCTTCCACTAGCTTGCTAATCCCTCTTGTTCTCCACCTTGCTAGACATTGGGACTACACGATATGATCTTGCTTGGGAGTTTGCAAATGGAAAAAGATGCTATCAAGTATACCAAGTATCAAAATAATTATCAGAACAAGTATCAGAACCAATATCAGAACCAGTATCAGAACCAGTATCAGAACAAGTATCAGAATCAGTATCAGAACAAGTATTAGATCAAGTATCAGAACACTTACTGGGGCTACATCTTTTGCTTTCATTTATGGGTCTGAAGCAGTACTACCTATTGAGGTTGAAATCTCATCACTCAGAATCAGAATGCATGGACTTGTCACTGATGAAGACTACAGAGTGTCTAGGTTACAAGAACTTGAATTACTAGATGAGCGTAGGCAAGTAGCATATGATCATCTCAGGGTGTATCAAAAAAGAATGTCTAGAGGCTAAATTAAGAAAGTCAGACACAGAGAATTTCAGGTTGGTGATCTAGTGTTGAGAGAAAATCCTAAAAATCAATCACATCGAGAACGCAAGGGGAAGTTCAAACCCAACTGGCTGGGTCCCTTTGTTATCACTGCTACTTTTGGCTCTGGTGCCTATCAAGTCTCAATGACTGAAGGAGAACAGCTCTGAGAACCAATCAACATTCTCCATCTAAAGAAATTCTACGCTTAAAGCATTCAATCTATGGTAAAATATCTTGAAAAAATCTGAAAAATCAGAAAAAGTCTTGAAAAAATGAACATCTTGGTGAAAACCTAGCAATAGGCACCTTGATAATTCACAAAAAATATCAAAAAATATCAAAAATTTAAAAATATCAAAAAATATCAAAAGTACAAAAAAAATTGAAAAAAAAAAATATACAAAATAAAATGAGAAAAAGAAAAAGTGCCTTGGTGAAAACCTGGAAACAGGCACCTTGGTAGCAAAAATAGAATCTCTACCAAGATGGTGAAAACTCGGCAAATGGGCGCCACTTGTTCCAAACGCTCCATCTATCAGCACAATCTTGGTCTTTCCCAGCTTTCAGTCTTGCTTTAGTTTGTACATATCTCCCGATTTGTTTCAACATTTCCAGTTTTCAATAAGTCGGTCTGTACACTAATTAGCTCAAGTGTAACTGAAAACAATCTATGCTTTTTACATGCTTTTATCTCCTTGTATGCTTACTGATTCGCATTGAGATTTTTGCATATTGTGTCCCTTCGAGCTCTTCGATGATGTCCTCTATAGGATTTAGAGAGTGATGACTGGGGGCATAATCTTTTTTTTGTTTTCTGTTTGTAAGTGAAATCTAATAACTTTGGAAATTTTGGATTGAAACGATGTCCGACTGTAAGAGCCTCTATCTCAAATTGGATGGCCATGCGTACCTTGACCATTGATACCCGAAAAATTCAAAGAAGTTTGATCTAACTATTGTCTTTTTGAGTGAGTTCTTTCTCCTACTGTGGAACGCGATCTTGCCTAAGGATGTGAACGATAAAGGGTCACTACGGGTAATTCACATTGGATATAGAATGATCTCTTGACTGTTTGATGTGTTTGCAATGCAAGGCGTATTCAGGTCATCATGACATTTATGTTTTGATATTTGTACAAATTGCTATATCAAAATGGACATGATATTCAGGTCATCCTAATGTTTGTGCCTTGGTGCTTATATCTAATCCAACATTTCGAATACAAATCAATATTCATATATCCATGGTTGTTAACCAGTGGGTGTTGTATTGATTCTTGCGCATACAAATTGATATTCATATGTCTATGGTTTCATGGATAGTGGGCATTGTATTGATTTATCCGGTTACCTAAAAGTTCAATGATGATAACAAATTGACATATGATCAGTGACTAGGTCCTAGGTCTTAGGTTGCATTTCATTTTGCATGTCTCATTGCATTTTGCATGTTTGCATGATCTCACAATGATTAAACGAACTTCAATGCTTAAATGATTCTTCAAATCGCATCTTCAAGTCTAACAAGAACTGAATCTCACACGAAGGTTCCTCCAATGAAATAGCAAGTAAAATCCTTTTTTGGGATCAAAATTCAAATTTGAGATCATTCATATTATTAATTACTTGCATAATCAACCTTCAATCATCACAGAAATCCAGTATTCAACTTAACTGATTATCTTACATCAAACTATCAAAATTTCAACTTGGTCAACTATGGTCAACTCATGGTTTAACCTAGTCAAACTTGGTCTTTTGGGACCTTCCAACGATGTAGAATGTGTTCTTGAATGTGTTTCACCACACTTCTCAAATCAATTAACATGCTTCTAAACTCTCAACGCTAACTTTTCTTGTTAGATTTCAATTTTAATCCTGAAGGGGGCATGGTATTGCACATCATTCAAAGTCTATCAATCAAATCTATCAATATCTTTCATCAGTAATCAAGACAAACAATCACGTCTAGTTACTGATTCATAAAAAAAAAAGACCTCATCGCTCGGGGCAAATCTATCATCACTTGGGGCATATAAGATTCATCAAGATCCATATCAATCTGGTATTCTCCTAATCTTGTAAATTGTATCAGTTTTTGCAACCATCGGATCATAGTGTTCTTTCCTTGGTTCTTCGACAATTGAAGGGTTTGGATGTGATACCTGTTAGTTCTGCTAAGACAATCGAGTCTAGAATGGATCACTCACTTCTTTGCAATCCTAAGGTTTGGAATCAGGTGTTTTGACACTTTTTTTCACAATCATAGGTTCATTTGCTGCTACAGTGAAGATTATCTTTGGTCATTCAGGACCTATTATCTTCATATCAAATCAATATCAATCAGCTTCTGTCTCATATCAATTATCAATTTCAAACATCAGTTTAATATCTTTATCAAACACAGACTATCTTTGAACCACTGCGCTTTGCACAGTAATTCAAAGAGGGGCAAAATATAATACCCCAAAAATGGGCTATAAGTTCATTAATCTCTTACATCTTCAAATCGAACGAAATCAACATCAAAGTCCTAATCTAAGGCACATCTAAACGTCATCGAATCATAATTGATTATCTTAAATTCTGCATTGGGGAATATTCCTAACAATATTCCTAATCATCATAATTATCTTTAATTTTATAATTATTTGGCAATAAATCACATTTATCCTAAAGTTTGATTAATTGAATATTTTCATATTTAATTAATTAGATTTAATATTTGCCACTTAATTGTATAATTAAATTTAATTCTATCTATTATTAATTGTATTATTTAATTTTGACAATAAATCTAATATCATATGAATAATTGATTAAATTCTTATTTAATTAATTAAAGCAAGTTGTCATTATTTAATAATATAGTTTTTAATAAAAGTTTGATTAAATAATTGATTAACCCATAAATCAATTGTTTTATTTTTAAAAGCAGTTAAGTTAGAAATAAATCACTTTATTATTAAATTAATTCATAAATAAAACATGCACAATCATAAAAGAAGACAACTATCAATTATCAATTAAATCTAAACTCTATTTTGAGTTAAAGCTTAGCTTTTGCATGTTTTTGTGAGTTAATTATCCTTTATTTAAAAATAACTCAAAAATCAACTTGGGTTATTTGAGTGATTTATGGCTTTTTATCCATGCACCTCCAAAGCCCTAGATTTCTATAAAAACAAGGCTCATCTCTTCATAACTCATCTCTCAATCATCTCGCAAATTGCAAACTTACTCTACAGGAATCATAGCATATCAGATTTGGAGAATTTGCATAATTGGAGCTTGAAAGAATCAACTTGCGAATTCAAAGCTTTGTGAGATCAATTTCAATTGCATATTTTTCATATCATAGCATAGAATTTCATAGCTTTGCATATCATTGTTAGATAGATCAATTCATAGCATATCAATTTCATCTAGCGTAGATTCATATCAGTTTTTATCATTCTTATTGCATAGAAAATATCAAAAATATAGATTAATTGCATTCAATTTCATATCCATCTTTTGCATTAAAATCCTTCATTTAGGTGTCGTCTAGGTCACTGATCTCGATTACAATCTGAGAACATCAATCTTGCACCTATTAGAAGGTAGTAAATCGCTTGGTTACATAGTTTTCAATTTTGCATGATTTTGATTATCACTAACCTCTAATGTTTTACTGAAGTGTTGTGTCTACAGATCAGGTACAATTTTCACACACACACTTCCAGCCAAAGGTCTTCTACTGCAAAACTTTCAGGTATTTTCTTATTGAAAATATTTCCCTATCAAGTGTGTAGCACTGTTGTAAAGGGATGAGTGTTTGTGGGCAGTTCCTCATAGATGAATATAGGCCGTTTTGTTTTTATGGCATTGAAGGTGCCCCTAATGAGTTCTTTGTTGAGGATGGGAAGTGCTTGCCGAGATTCATGGCTAGCGGATCTATTTCTGCAAGCTATCATGTTGATGTTGTCATGGGTATTTTTAGAGATATAGATATTGAACATGAAGATATTACCATGAAGTTATTTATGCACACATTTTCTGATGGTGCAAGGAAGTGGTTCTTGTCCTTGCCTTCATGTTCAATCCCTTCTTGGGATGTGTTGAGAGCTAAGTTTGTTGAGCATTTTGATAAAATTGCTACTCTCAAGAAGGAATTAGCAAGGTTAAAAATGGTGAACTGGCAGTTAGCAAAGGACATAAGATTGCTAAGACTGGTGGCTTCTGATGATGTTCATGAAGAGGCTAGTGTTTCTGATGTTGATTCTCACTGTGCAGAGAGTGTTGACTATGAAGCTGATCTTGAGATCAGTGCATATGAGGATGTCGAAGATGAGTCTGAGGATGGCAATATTTCATTTTGGTCTATAGATTTTTCTTCTTGTCAACATGAGAGGGCAATCTTCTTGTCCCAGATTGATGATGTTTTGTGTGAAAGGGAAGATATTGAATATGATGCAGATGATGATTCTTGCATAGATTGTTTCACACAAGATGATTTAAGGCCAGATGTCTCCACTCTTGTCTTGGATAACAATGATGTTTACAATGACAGGGATGTAGCTGATGAAGAAGAAAATGAGGCTCAAAGTCCACTAAGCAGTGAAGGGATTTCAGCACTCTTGGCTGAACAGTTCCAAAGCTGTGCACCTTGTGTGGGTTTTGATTTGCAGCTCCCCTATGATATAGTCTTTGACACTGATAATGAGGCCAGTGTTCAAAGTGACCATGAAGACCCATGTATATAGATTCTCCCCTTTGGTAGTGACTCTGTAGAAAGAGAAGTAGAAGGACATGACAGTGTGTTTTCCTGTCATCAAGATTATAGTGATGAACAAATTTCTTTTTAAGCCCTTTTCCTATTTCTGTTAAATATGATACTGAGTGTGACAGTGTTGAGGACCTAGTCTTCAATAGTTGGGATAGAGATTCTTTTGGTGAAAATGATGATGCAATGTTTCCCTGTTACAAAAGCTTTAATGAAGACCTTCACTTGGTTTATGATCCAGTCAGTGAGGACATCATGGAGGAACCAAGTTGCTTACTGGTTGAAGCAATGCATAAAGATAATTCAAAGGGTTCAAGTCCTTTTCAGCCAGGTAATTCTAATGTTATGCATGGTAATCAGTATGTTTTGTTTTCTGATGCATTGCTAGATCAAATTTTTACTTCCAGTCAGTAGGGAGAAGTAAGTGATGTTCCTTACTTCTTAGAATATGAATGTGAGTATGACAGTTGTGACTGTAAAAGCATGGGTAGTGATCAGCATAGTTTCATTCTTCAGCCTATGAATACTCACATATGCTTGCAGCAAGGTGGTCATGAAATTTTTAGGTTGCTGGTTGCATATGTGGATGAGAATCAGACCTTTGATTCAAGAGGGTCATTGATTTTATTTTGATGGCCTGGGGCCATCAAGTAAAGTTGTAAACCCTGTAAATTTTGTAAATATCTTTCCCTTCCCTATTGTGTGCTTTTCCTTCATATTCCCTGTGTTTTTTGAGTTCCCTATTTTTGTCCAGTTGGTGGTCTTCTCTCCCAGTGATTCTGAATTCTTTCCATGCCTGCAAGAGCCATGCATCCCCAACTAGAGCCACTATTAGTCCATTTTCTGGTTCAATGCAAAATCTATTGAAAATGGCCTCCTCCCTGCAAATGTTTCATGGTAAGTGTCCTACCCTGTGTTCTTCAATGTTTCACCTTGCTCCAGTCCAAATTACACTTGCTAAATTACAAAATCCAGAAAGTTATTCAAATTCTATGGTCTGCAAGAAAACAATTTCAAAAATCTATCTAAGTGTCGAAAACCCACAGTATTTTTGAAAATTCATAATGTTTTTGACCTATGTGTTGTTTTCGACCCTGTGCTTCCTACTTTTGTGTGCTTATCCTTTGGCGTTGAAAACTCTCTGTATTTTCAGTCATTCTTTGTGTCGAATACTCTGTGTGTTTTCAACTTTGGTCTTAACTGCGCAGGTGCGATGAATGGTGGGGCCCAATCTTGGCTTGGCTATGTCTCTGATTCTCCAATTCTCGTGGTAGTTACATCTCTTATTCAGTGACCTGGCGACTATGTTGTCATGCATTCTCTTATTTCTGGCAGTTAGGTGCTTAACCTTCAGCGACTCGGTGACTGTTAATCGCATAATCTTTGAGTGTTTGGTGGTTAGCAGCTAACATTCAATGACTTGGTGGGCGGTTAGTCACGTGGTCACTAAATGCTCGGTAGTTAGTTGGTGGGCCTAGTATTTCTTAAGTGGAGTAACAATGCAGATGAGATCTACGGTTGTCACATGATCGTGAGGAATATTCCTCCCCCTTGCGATCATGCGACCGTTGTCTGATCTTCCCAAAAGGTAAGGCTTTTCTCGGTGGTGGGTCCTATGTCAAGTGACTTGGTGGATGTAGCGTATGACATGATGACAGGTGGCATCAAGCAGACCCAGGTGGGGTTTGAGATTTAGAAAAATGGATAAAGATGTGGCGGCCCAACAAATTGTCTTTGTGTTCACACATTCGCACAATAAAAAGGTGATTCGCTAGTTTGTTTGGTGATTCAGCGATCAATGGTCGTATGGTCGCTAAGTTTTTTGGCGATGGTGTAAAGTATTTCATGAACTAGTGAAAGTTCTTTGGTCACTAGTTCACCAGATAAGGTGGTGCCAATGTTTGCAGTGACAAGGTGGCAATCTCATGGCCTGTAGCATGTTCGTATAGCTTAGTTTTTGGCTATGCAATCATGCAACAACTATTATAACATCGTGGTTGTAGAGTTGTGTGGGTCCACGGTGTCATGTTACTAACATGCCCATTTTTCATTCGCTGAGAGATTTATGAGGTGGCCGAAGACTTTTCTAGGTGGTTTGTGATAGCATTGTATAGTTAAGGAGACCACGGTCGCATGATCGCAAAGGTTAGTTTGGTGCCTTGCGATCATGCGACCAAGCATAATTTGAAGCCTGGATTCCTGTGGTGGTGAAATTGATGACTGCGTGATTGTGCTACTAGGGGCAAATAGTTGAGGAACATAAAACCCATGAAGTGCAAAGTAGCCGTTCATTTTCAAATTTGAATTTTCTAAGGGTTTCCAGTGATAGAAAGGATTGGATTTCAATGCAGAAGTGATTAGAACTGGTAAAAGGTGATTTGTTTGCCACTCTAGTGTGGTCCAGGGTGCTTGATGATCATTTGCAGGGATCTGTACCATGTAAGGAATGATTACAATCTTGGCTCAAGAAGTGTTAGACTGGTTTTTATGGCAATCTCCTAGTCTTATGGCCTGATCTTAATGTCGGTCTAAGATCTTTTCTCTTTGGGTTGCCTAACTTTCATGCCCCTACAATAAATTTTTGACTATTTCCAATTGGTTTACTTGTTGTAACCTATGCCTTAGCTGTCCGTAGCTTATTGCAACCTGTTATGGGTTCCCAAGGTAGCTAATGGTATAAAGAGTCAAAATTTTGACTGTGTGAGGGTTTTGAATTTTGTCAGTTCCAGTGAAAGGT
This sequence comes from Chamaecyparis obtusa, assembly GCA_027943335.1. Lineage (NCBI taxonomy): Eukaryota > Viridiplantae > Streptophyta > Pinopsida > Cupressales > Cupressaceae > Chamaecyparis > Chamaecyparis obtusa. The sequence goes on along the minus strand of BSBK01003323.1, from coordinate 269,327 downwards.
TCTGTCCTGTAGATCTTTCTCCTTCTCTTTGCATATAGAGTGTTCATCTTTCTCTTGTTGGTTCTAAGAACATAGTGCATATTGTAATAGATTTGTCTTATGTGTGAGGATGTAATATATTCTTACTGTTACCAAGCTATCTCCATTTGAATTCTAGATTCATTAATCATACATCAAGGGTGTTTGATTTTTCTATTTGCATTACCTAAGTGTTTGCAAGTGTTGTTGTCTTCATAGAGATAATTAGTTCAGGGTTAATATTCATGTATGTATGAGTTGAAATATCAAGGATAGGTCATACTTGTCTTCCAGTGGATGCTGGTCAATGTATTGTCTGTTTATAGGTCTCTTCTAAGGGGAGGGTTAAAATCCTTTGAGTGGATAATAACATACTTAAATACATAGGTGGGTGTTAAGTTGAGGTTTGGTCCTGGCATGTGATTGATGTCAGGCGTCAATAGATTGAGCATATTATTTTCTTGTTTCATAGCTATCCCTTACAATATTATATTTGACTTTGTGTCCCATTGGATAAGGCACTAGTCTATCAGAGACTTAGGGCATCTCAGGGGTCCTTTCATCCATTTAAAATCATTTCCATTCAACCCCACCCTTTTCCTTTCATGTCATTAGTATAGGTCTCTAGTTATCAGACTCATTGCATGCAAGCAGGTTATTGCATCAGATTTGGTTTCATTGGGGTACAGGATACCTATAGGAGTCTGGTGACTATTCCATAATAATACATCTGCAGGCCTTCCAGTCATCAAGAAGAGTCATGAGTGTGCAGATGAGGCAATACCCGCCTGAGTGATGTGGAGCTCAAAGCAAAAGGAGGATGCCCTCGGTCCTCATCAATTGACACTTTTTCCCTATCAGACTTTGGAGTGAAGACTAACCAGTTTGTCAATCATAGTGTAAACCTGGCATCGTGTGGGAACAAGTTTAAAAGCCAACAGATTCCATTGAATTCTTGTTGCTCCCAATTGAAAAGAGCAGTCTCATTATCTTGCAGTTCTTGTTGAGGGACTGATCCACTGGAACAGGCCTCTGATTGAGCTTGTGATGCATTTTGAACCATTAAGGCTTGGTTCATCCATCCATTTGAACATGTAGCCTAATTATGAGGCTGATTACAAGGGAAACACCATTCATTGTCCATAACCATATTATTTTGACTAGGGGCCATGTCCCTAACTGGATTCATAGAATTTAGAGGTGTAGGGTTGTATGGTTGGAATGGTCTTTGATTAAAATTTTGCCTTTGTCCTTGATAACCTCCTTGGTATGGTGGCCTATTTTGTTGATAAGGCTGTCCCTAATTTTGATATTTTTGATTAGAACTTTGGCCTTGTGGCTGAAAGGGTGGTATGATTCCTTACCCTTGCCTCTTTAGGTTTGTGATCTCTTTAGTCAAAGTCTGCAGAAAATTTGTCATCTCTTGCTGACTAGTTTGTTGACTATTCTTCATCTCTTGCAGCTCTTGAGAGAAACTTGCTTTTAGTTCTTCACTACTAGTACTAGCCTGAGGTGCTAATATGGTGGGAATAGGGGTAAGTGGGGGTACTTATAAAGGTGCAACAAGATGAAGGCTAGGAAAGATGGGCATGGGTGGCCTTCTAGCTATCATGCCTACCTGGATTAAACAATTTTCAGCTCTGACAGCTATGTCAAAAGCTTGGGGTAGAGAGGTACCTCCCATAGATTAGATCATGATAGAGATCTGACCATTCAAGCTTTGCAAGAAATATAGGAAAGCATGATCAGCTAATGGCCTCACCGAGATTGGAATTCTATTCTATGTCTTAAGGAATCTATTGTTATAGTATGTCATTTGTTCTTGAGGGTCTCTTTTAATGGTCGTCAATTGCTCAACCAAAGACAAGTTGTTTGATTTATCCTCAAAATGTTTACTCAATGCATCCCCTAATCCATCCCATGAATTAATGGAACCAACAGTTAAAGTTCTAAACCATTCAAGAGCTTTACCCTTTAAGGAGGCTGTTAATAACTTGGTGGCCACATCTTCTTGAGTTATATTATGTATGCTGCAAATAGTGGTCACATCTCTAATGTGTTCAAAAGCTGTAGTTTGTCCTTCACCTATGAAATTAGGCAGACTCTTTAATGCCACCAAGGGCACATCATGATGTTGAGCAAAGTTCAATGGACTCCCTTGGTTGAAAGGTGGAAAAGCAAACTCCCTAGCCATTGTAGGAGCTAAAATTTGTTGAGTAGCAACTATGTGAGTTGTATTGGATGTTGTATTTGAATCTTCTTCTAGATCTCTAGTTAGAGATCTTCCTCTTCTTCTGTGATGAAAAGGAAAAGGTCTCCTTTCTGAAGTATTAGGTGGTGTAGACTATACTCTCCTTACAGGGGATGTTCTCTGGGTTGGCCTACCTTTGTAGCCTCTTTTTAAGGGCAACTCTAAAAATTCAATGGGCTTTGAGCTCCTAGTCTCAATCTTTTTCATAAACCTTGAACAAGGTTAGCCTGAATCTATGAAATCAGTGGAGTTGCCAGATATACTTGGTAGAAAAACTTCTAAAAGTCTATATTATGTAATCAGTATATCAGAGATATCATAATCTTTCAAACAATGAACTTCTTTTACTATCCCACCGAGCGTGCCAGAAATGTTATACACTAAGTTTGCACCCTTGTTTCAAGCTCTCTTGGTCTTGATAACTTAGTATAACATGGGAATCATCTCCAAGTTGTGGGACCTATGCTAATTGAGATGAGACCTCTAGGTTCTAGTTTGGATCCTCTTGGATAATCATCTTAATTTTCTCTTTTTGACATGAAAGTAAATTCTTGAGGGGAAAAGGGATAGGAATGTTTAAAAGGGAAATGACTAAAAGCAAACTATTCTACTAGGTGATACACTGAAAAGATGGTATCAATTATAGTATATAGGATGAAATTAGTGCACAAACTTAGGTCTAGGAGATCACAACTCACTAAATAGGCTTGCATCAATATTTCATAGAAGCGTCTGCAATAGAAAGAGGCTATTCAGGGAGAGAGAATTTCACAAACAATAGCATTTTTGAGAGACTTAGACATAATCTATGACCTACAAACAAACATTCACCTCTACAGCTAGGTATAGGAATGAGACAGATTTTCAGGGGGTTGAAGTATACCCACAAGATCATTCGAATCAAATCATCCACAGGAATACACATGAATTGTAGAAAGAAAGAGGGATCAGGAACCCTAAGATATTACTGAAAACATACATATACTCAATTCATTAAGAGAAAATTTAGACATGAAGGCATAGGGATAAAAAGTATGTCACAAAATACCTTTACAATATGTAAACCTCAATGAAAGGTTACAAACTACAGAAAGCCAGAGGGCAGAAAGAATGCCATGGATAACTCCTCAGAAAGAAAATCTCTCTTTTACAATTGTAAACTCTGAGCTCTAAAAGCTCCAAAAAACTAATATATACATCTCCTTAATTGCACACAAGTAGGAGAAAAAATCTAACTAGGGTTACATAGATTTTCATGAAATAATCAAACCCTAACTCTATCATATCTGATCATAAATGTATCTCTAAAATGTCTTGGCCGATCAAATATCTTGCATGTCCACCTCTACAAGTTGAAAACCTCACACCATAACCATGACCCTTATTTATGTAAGTTAGGATCATCATAAATGTCTAAAATCCAATCCTTACTAATATTTGAGTTTAAAAAACAAAATTGATCACAAGTGGCACCACCCTTTAATGCTTTTTTAGTGCCAGAAAAACTGACATGGTACCTGAGAAATCACATGTAATGGCTGCCCAGATCTCTTCATCATCCTTTCCAATTGTAACTATCCTAAAAAATCAATTCTGAGCTACCCCTTGTCACTCACAGTTCATTGAATCAAATACTAGGGAAACCCTGCAAAAAGATTCAAATTTGGGTTCCAACAGCTACCAGGTCTCAGTTTAAAATGTGGCCATCGACATTAGCATTTCCCAACAAATCAAAAGCTCAGACCAACCCTTGAAATAGTCACAAACCCCTTGAAAAGTCAATGGCCACATCATCAGTTGAAACTAATGAGAAGTGAACACTTCAACACAACTGGCACCTCAGAAGATAGAAGAATCTTGACTTTGCATCGGATGGTGGTTGTATGATCGCATGGGCTCAGAAGATTCCTTACGATCATGTGACAACCGTAGATCTTCATCAACTACCACCTCACCTAAGCTACTCAAAACCACTGACAAATGCCAACTATTCTATCCAACAACCAATAAGAATCGAGCACCTCAGTGCCTCCTGGCAACATAGACCCATGACATCCTTAACCTTTCATCAGATGGTTGTCGCTATATAGTAGCCTTAAACAACATGCATCTTATCTAAGTGGTATAAAGACAATCATAGATCATGTCTAAACTTTAACTCACCTCATAAGCCAAAGACCTTGGGCCCACTGACAAATCCTTGTCACCATCCATCCGGCCAATGAAACATGAGCACGTCACAATGAGGACCCACCTGATAGGAACCTAACAATAAAGCAAGATCAATGGTTGTCATGATCGCATGGGCTCAGAAGATTCCTTGCAATGATAATACAGCTATTAGATCTTAGGGAAAGACAACTCACTGGGCCTACTTTGACATGTTTCCACATCACAATCCTATGATGAATTAGGAGCAAACACCTTGGATAATGTGGTAGTGGACCCACTGACAACTGAAGTGCTATGTTGAAATGAAGATCGATGGCCATTGTTATACCATGATACTAACACCCATCTACATTTCCTCAATGATATAACAATAGTCATCAATCATGCTCAAACTTTAATTGCTCCAGAACTGAGACCGCCAACATAACAGTAACCGCTCGCTAGATCGCAGGATGTTAAGAACTTAACCACCGGGAATAAGAGACTTTGCGACCACATAGTCACTTAGTCATTGAATAGTGTCTTAACCACCTCAAAACTAGAGACCTAGTGACTACATCTTTGAAGAACTGGGCCCACCTGAGACACATGGCACCTCATCATTGCATTGCACTTTACCTTGAGCTGACCACCTCTGACCATGGTAATATTTGGCGAATAGGCGACTGAGAAAACTAGAAGTCTCATGATCCTTTAGCCAACCATGGTTAACTCCTGAGACTAAGCGACTGAAGGAAGAACTTTACCTGGCATTGACACAAACTATGACTACAGCTAGGAGAAATGCCTTAGTCACTGGATCATTGAAAGGACTGGTTACCATGGGTTACATTAAGAGATTACCCGACTGAAGGGACCATTGCCAAGTTGTTGAATGAAAAGGGAATATTCCATCCGATCAGGAGGTTAAGAGATATAAGGTAGTCACAAGATCAGGGAATTGAAAGGCATATTCTCTTTAGCTTTAGAGATCTCGTGACTAGCCTTAGACAAAAAGAACATATGGGAAATATAGAGACTTAAGTGACCGGGAAAAGGTAATGGCAAATTAGAACAAGCCATAGGATTTCTAGGGTTTTTGCCTCCAATGGTCACATTTTCAAATAAAAAAGCATTCAGACTAGAGAGTTAAACAATTGCAGAGACCAAAGGATAGGACACAAGGCCATGAAAAAATTCTCAGAGGTGTTCAACATGATTAAAATGCAGACCCTTGGATAGAGCCGAGTCTATAGCCAAATTTGTATGGAACAAGAAAAATTGGGTAATAGTCATTATAACATTCCAACATCAATAATGCTCAAGAAAAGAACTAGTAACCATACTAAACATATGTTTAATCATCAATTGAAACATAAGTTAGTACTGAAAAATGACAACGTTTCACTAATCTAGAGAACATTGAGCAAAAAACATTGAAAGCATACAACATGAAAATGAATCGCTGAATCAGAGAAGAACACTACAAGTATGGTACTAGAAGCAATATTTATTTCTTTATCAACTCATAAGAGGCAAGCATCACTAGTTGATATATTCATGGATCCTCAGGAGCATTTAGAGAACATGACAATCAGTGAAAAATACAAATGATTCATAACATAATATGGACAAAAAAATCATCAATTTCTCTAACCCTTGAAAAGGCACCAAAATTCTAATTTATAGACATCCTACTACTTCCTTAGGGTTTCAAAGCCTGACTATTCCAATAAAATATAATATTTATAGTTGGTACTACCTACAATGACATAAATGTGACATTATTAAACAATATCTGAAAGGGGAAAAGAAGAGAAGAAGGGAAATAATAAAGAATTCAGTGAAAAGGTCCTCGACATGCTCAACCAAGCATGTGAAGATGACCTATCATGTAAGGATGCTTTGGAAATCCTACTCCACAAACGTGGTGATGGCTCCATGTTCCTATGTCCATGTTGTCATAAATATTGGAGCAGTGCCTCAAAACTTGTGACGGTATACCCAATCTTTCACAATCTACTTGTTACCCACAATCTGATTGCACCTCTCTAACATATGAAAAATCTTTGACATAGGGGCCCCAAGTGGTGGTCAGTTGGCCCTACTTTGAATCACCAACCTAGACCATCACTTGCAAAACAAGTCTAAATTTTTAGCCTTCGGGACCTTATTTCCTGGAAATAAAAGAATTTTTAGTTCATGGGAAGAGAAAAGTCCTAGAACCAAGAGAATTTAGGACTCCTTAAACTTCTGAAAGGTCTCCAAAACTTCTTCTATACCTTCTTCATATACCTTTTTAAGGTAGTCCATATGGCTGGTGGCATCTTTGAGATGATCCTGGACATCTCCTACCTTTATCTTTAACTTAGAGGAACCTCAACTACATCATGGGCTTTGAGCACCAGTTGGGAGAGTTCCTCAAGGATGAAAATATCAAAATATCCACAATTCCAAAATTGTGCCCTGGCCAGCTCATCAAACTTCTCTAAGACCTTATCAATAGGAAGGCCTACCCCTAGGTAAATTGGGTCAACACCAACCACACGTAGGATAAAAGTGTGATATTGAGCCAATAGGGCCTGAATTCTGACCCAATGTTCCTCTAAGACCTTGACCAGTTTCTTTCTTATCTTGACATGAAATGCAAGTCTCAAGTACTAGGTCTTCAAAAATTGAGATGATATGCTATTTAGAATTCCCACCTCTTCTATTTATTCCTTTCCCAGATTCAAAATTTCATTGAGGTTGTCCTTCCACTCATCATACTTTTCTTCTTGGGATTTCCATGTGGAAACAACATTATGAGCCTCATTCCTAGTATGTCGGGCTTTGTATAGTGTTAGAAGGGAGTGAATCAAGAATTTTTAGAATCCTTCCAACTAGTCATCTATCCATCCATCTACCATGGGCGCCTTCATTTTCATCACCCGAAGTGTCTCAATATCACCCTGGTGAAGTGGTGTTCCAGAAGTGGAGGCTTCGAGCACTATGACTAGGAGTGGGGATGAAATTTTTGTTAAGAGCTTCTAGAGATTTGACTCTGAAGCCTAAAAATCTTTATTTTTTTGATACTCCTTTTCATATCTTTCCCGAATGAACCAGCTAGTATTATCTAGGAGATCCAGTTCTCCTTTTCAATCTCATCTACCTAGGGGAATCTTTGTTATTACATAATCCTTAGGGAGAACCTCCAATTCCTCCCTATTTGGTAGTGGAATGGTAACGTATGCAATGATGCCTTTGTTTGGGGCTCTCCTGGTTGTGTGTAAGGTCTGAGCCCTTTTGGACTTCTTTGGGACCTGTTTCTCTGCCAGCATATCTACCAATGAATGGGGAGTGAATGTTTCTATAGTTCTCAATCTCCCCCATGATTCAATTAGCCATTGAGGTGGGCCCTGACTACCACCTATTATTACCTTGGGGTTAATGGGATCCCCAGTAGGTCATTTCTCTAATCCTTCCATCAAGACTTATTCAGTGCTTGTGCCAGGATTTTTTTCAGCACCCTTGAGAATCTCAGCATTATCTTCAGGGGAAGCTAGTGTTGGTGGGGTTGCTGGAGGGGTTTGATTGACATGGACCTCCTCAATTTTCTATTCTAGAGTTGCTTCTTCACCTTCCTAGTTCATGAGTTCATTTTGGTTCCTCATTTGAGAAGGGGGAATGGTCCTTGAGGGTATGGTTGTTCTCGATGGTTTGATTTCCTCAATGATAGGAGGCTGGTATCTAGTCTCTGTATTTCCTCCTAGTTCTTTTCTTTCTTCTTCTTCTTCTTCCACCTTGGCAACCTTTTATTCCCTTGACCTTTTGACTCTATCTTCCAGTGGAGGTGGAATATCTTCCCTCTCCCTTTCCTCTTCCTCTTCCTCTAGGATCTAGATCTCATCATCCTGTCCATGGGTGTCCCTTACCACTTCAACTTCTTTGGCCTCCCAATTGATGTCAATATTTGGTTATGTATAATTCATGGCCACTTCTTCTAGCTCTGAAACATGATCTAGGCTTCCCCACTTGTTGATGAACAATAATTTATCAACATTAGTTTGGGAAATCTCTAGTGGATCTTTGGGGGTGTTGATGATTTACGGGGAGGATGAGAGCTCTAGGACCTAAATTTCCTACTCAAGCTTCAAACTTGGTTATGGAGAGGTCCGAAGAGCCTTCAATTTATTTTTCCTTTTAAGGGTCCTTCTGGCAATAGCTATGGCCATCATTTCATCCTCTAGGATGAGCATGCCAAATGGGGCAGACATAGATGTAGACATGGAAATTGGAGCTTGGGATCCCAAGGGAACACCACTGAGACCATATGTGACTTTGAACTTTTCCACCTCCTATAGTTTTATGGATCTTTCTACTTGCTCATCCAACTGCTGCATCAAAATTTTGGAAGCCAAGACAAAGGACTAGGATGACTCACCCACTTTCTACTTCCCTTGGGCTTGAGTAATCCCCCTTGTCAGGGGTCCCAAAGTACCTATTTTCCTTGGATCTTTGTCTAGGTAGACACTCATTGCACAAAATCTATCAAAATGAGTGTGGCTTCTCTCAATTACTATCCTAGTTATGGCACTGATGCCTAACTATTCTAAGGTGTCCCAATCTACTAGAGGAAGATCCACCATATTGTTAGAAAGTAAAGCCCACCAACATAACTGAGAGGGGGGGTGAATCAGTTATCAGATAAATATAACTTTTATCAACGTCAATAGATTTTAACCATGTAAACAATGTAACCAGCAACCATAGAAAGATATACATGGGTATATGCACAAAGATGGGGGACCAAAAAGATGCCACTTTTGTTTTTGGTCCCAAATCACACATTGTGCGTACACACTAAAGGGCATGCACCCTATAGCATGCACGCCGTATGTCGTGGGTTGCCCAAGACTTAGGATTGGGAAATCCAAAACAAAGCACGTGCGCCAAATAGGGTGCATGTGCTTTGTAAAACCCCAAAATTTCCACCCCCCATGCACCCTATGCAAAGCCACAAAAGTGTAATCCATATTCTTACATAGCGCATGCATGCTATGAAAAACTAGAAAGAGAGAGAGATAACGGATAGAGAGGGCATGATAAGAGGAGAGAGAGAGAGAGAGAGAGAGAGAGAGAGAGAGAGAGAGAGAGAGAGAGAGAGAGAGAGAGAGAGAGAGAAACCCAAATGAAGGCATCATAACATGCTCTCTCTCTCTCTCTCTCTCTCTCTCTCTCTCTCTCTCTCTCTCTCTCTCTCTCTCTCTCTCTCTCTCTCTCTCTCTCTCTCTCTCTCTCTCTCTCTCCCTCTTATCTACTCTCTCTTTCATTACCCTCTCTCTCTCTCATCACTATATAAATCTATGTCTTACATATTGCGCACTATGTAAATCTATGTCTTATATTTTGGGTATAGATTTTGGCTTGTTCATCAAATTTTGTAACAAGTTACATTTTTAGAAAGTAGACTCCATTCTACACACTTTAAAAATAAGAAAATTTAATGTTTGATTACTTTTAAATGATTGCATAGGGGGAGCACACACAAATTTCATGTTTTTAGGATGTGTGCACTTTGTAAATTCATCAAAAATTATATGCTCATAAAAAAATTACCAAAACAATCCCGGATAAACTACATGGTGTTAGCTAACTTCTCACTAGAGTGATTAAAAAAATTCAAAAAAAAAGTTATCATTTTAGGGGGAGCACACCAGATGCTATGTTATGTTTTTGGACAAAAAATAGGACCTATTTTTGTGCTCCCCCTTTTTGAGGGCCTTAATCTGCACCATTTTCAAAATAAGTTATTATTTTAGGAAATAGATTTAGAGTATTACAACTCTTGTTTTTGTCGCATCTTAAAATTTTGAGTCTAACTTTCTTCAATTTCTTGTTGAAGTTCAAAGTTTTCTGATTTGAGAAAAAAGTGGCATCTTATACCCCCTTTTTGGTCCCCCATCTTTGTACACTTACCCACATACACAATAACACAATGCCACAAGATATGTTGACAAGGGAACCTCTTGATAAAAGAGTAAACCCCGGTGGGAATGATGCCCACAAAAGATGCACTAATATGAATATTCCTTGTGAAAGGATGTACTTTGTTAGGAGTCTTATGAAATACATTTAGTACATATGAATCCCTATTAGGAGATTTTGAATCCTTGTTAAAAGATTCTAACTCTGTTAGGAGTTATGGAAGACAGAAGGACCCACTACCCAAATAGCTTCAGGGTAAGATCACTGAACTCACTATCCAACCAATCTTTGTATTATTCAATAGAATAATACCAAAAGATTACTAACCTCAACAATTCAATACTTCTTCTCTAACTATGCCAAACCGCACCAACTCCTTCTTCAGATCTCAATACCAGATCTTAGTACTTCGCATATCCTCTTTCAACAATTTCACTTTAACAATACACTTACATTCATAAAATTCCATTTTAAAACAAGGAATACATTCCTTCCTTTATACCAAACTCAAGTAATTACAAATGAGTCGGCATACAAATTATAAAATAAAAGTTTCCACACGTTACATCAAAATTACACAAAACTATCAGCTTCCAATCAATATAATTATTCACTCATGTGACCTCAGATCTTGCACTATCAACCACATCACTATCAACATGTCTCCAAATTCTCTCTAACTGAGCATAACTAGATTCCATCCTGATTAGGAGATATCATCCGATTTCCATAAACTGCTACTCAGGAACACTACCTGAATACTGCTTCCACTGATTTCCTCATAACTTCCATGAATAAATGAATTACTATTTTCACTCTTAATCATGATCTAATAACACATCATAGAATAAGTCCTCAACTGTGCATAGCTTCATCTTCCATACCCCAAGTGCGCTAACTCAAACACTATCTTCTTCACTGCTAATCTTTAGTAGATCACTGTGTTGACATCAATCACAATCATAGTCATGAATGCAACAAAAAATATTACATAATGGCTGCTAATACTCCCCCATAGGATATATTTAGCGGTCATTCCTAAAAATCTCCCCCATTGGCATTGATGGCAACATAGATGAAAAAATATCCAAGTTCCATAAATCCAATCACTACAACAATGTTGCACTGAAAATGCTTCAAGTCTTCTTCATCAGTTTCATTTTCCTATTTAGTTCTCTCCAAAAGATGGTACAAATGGTTTTTCATGTACACTTCTCCCCCATTGACATCAATGACAAAAATTTCTTCATTATGTAAACAACAACTTCAATGTCAAAAGACATTGTTCAGAAAAAACATTCACTAGAGTCCTCATGACTCAGCTCAGATACACATACTCCCCCATAGAGGAAGTACCAACATCCAGTCTAGAAGAAAAATAGGGCTCATATACCACTGGATGGATCCAACAATCTGCATCACTTCTCAAAGTAGGCTGGGGCATAACCCCAAGCATACCTCTCAGATACTCAAATGTATCCTTAGGAAAATGTTTTCTAAATATGTCTGCAATCTGCTCCTTTGTGCTTATGTACTCAAGTCTAACTTCTTTCTCTGCTAATTTCTCTCTCACTACATGATACTTTATCTCTATATTCTTTTTCATATAATGTAACATAGGGTTCTTAGATATACTAACTATATTGGTGTTATCACAATGTATAACAATAGGCTCAACAAATTTTACTCCAATATCCTTCAGCATTTTCTTCATCCAAATTATCTAGTTACAATTGTTTGCTGCTGCTACATATTCTACTTGTGCTATTCTTTGTGAAATACAATTCTGCTTCTTTCTTAGCCAAGAAACCAATCTTCCTCCAAGGAAAAATGCTCCACCACTGGTGCTCTTTTTATCATCAAACTACCTCCCCAATCAACATCTATATATGCACATAGGGTAAAATCATCAGATTTTTTGTACCACAATCCATACTCAAGTGTGCCTCTTAAGTACCTTAGTATCCTCTTTACTACTACATAATGTGATTCTCTAGGTTCAACTTCAAATCTTGCTACAATTCAAACTGAATGTGCTATATCAGGTCTTGTATGAGTCAAATACTACAATCCTCCAATCATAGATCTATACTTTTTCTATTCCACTGCAAGAGTCTCATCTATGCTATATAACTTATGTCTAGTTACTATAGGTGTTCCAACAGGCTTATAGTTCTCCATTCCAAATCTCTTCAATAAATCATTTAAGTACGTTGTCTAACTTAAAAAGATACCATCACTGTTCTATGTTAGCTGCAATCCTAAAAAGTATTTCATCTCACCAATCATACCCATTTCAAATTCAGTCTTCATTTCATCTGCAAGTTTATTATTGGCTTCATCTTCTCCTCCAAAGATAATATCATCAAAAAAAATTACTACAATCAACAAACCATTTTCAATTTCTTTTGTATACATGTTGCTATCATCTGTGCCTTTTGTAAATCCTAATTTCAACAAATACTTATCCAATCTCACATACCAAGTTCTAGGTGCTTGCTTTAGTCCATATAAAGCTTTCTTCAGTTTACATACCATCTCTCCTTCTTGATTTAAAGGAAAACCTTTAGGCTTCTCAATGTAAACTTCTTCTTCCAATTCTCCATTCAGAAATGCTGACTTCACATCCATCTGATACACTTGAATTTCTTAAAAGTTGCATAGGCCAAAAACATTCTTACTGCTTCAATTCTTGCTATTGGTGCAAAATTTTCTTCATATTCAATTCCTTCTTGGTATGAGTATCCTTTACATACCAATCTTGCTTTGTTCCTTACCACTTCTCCTTGTTCATTCATCTTGTTTCTGAATACCCATTTTGTTCCTATAACATTCTTATCTTTAGATCTAGGGACCAATTCTCATGTCTTCTTTTCAATCTGATCTAGTTCTTCTTTCATAGCTTTAATCCAATGTTCATCTTCACAAGCTTCACTAGTAGATTTAGGTTCAATTTGAGAAATCAAACATAATTGTTCGTGTATGTTATTTCGAGTTTGAACTCCTCTATCTATGCTTCTAATAATCTTCTCAACAAGATGATTCCTTGATAGATTCCTATTAGGTGTCACTGTCTCAAATTTGACTTCAAGTGTTGGTTCTTCAATTACCTCACTATGGATTTCATTCAACAAATCACTATCAGTTTCATAAAATAATTCAGTAGTCTCAGGGTTAGGTCTAGAATCAGTTCCTTCATCTGATTCATAATCAAGCACTCTTTCTTGAATTCTAAACTTTTCATCAACTTTAACATTTGCGCTCTCAAAAATAGTCTTAGTTCACTTATTGTAACATCTATAAGCTTTTCTCTTCAATGAATAACCAATAAATATACCTTCATCACTTCTAGGATCAAACTTTACAATGTCGTCATCTCTCTTAATACAACATTTGCTTCCAAAAATTCTAAAATACTTAACTGATGGTGCATGTCCAAACCATAGTTCGTAGGGTGTCTTGTCTATGTCTACTATGATTTGTACTATGTTCATTGTATACACGGCTATGTGCACTACTTCTCTCTATAATATCTTCACTAAGTTATTCTCAGATAACATAGCTCTTGTTGCTTCAATTATTGATCTGTTTCTTGTTTTTGCAATGCCATTTTGTTCAAGTGTCCTAGGGGCTAAAAACTGTCTCTTAATACCATTAAATTCACAAAAGATGTTAAATTCTTTAGAAGTAAATACTCCACCTCTATCTGATCTCAAACATTTAATCTTCATTCTAGATTCATTCTCAACTTTGTTCTTAACGATCTTAAACTTATCAAATGCTTCAAATTTTTCTTTAAGAAATCCAATCCACATCATTCTTGTAAAGTCATCAACAAGAATCATAAAATAACTTTCTCTATAGAATCCTCTAGTCCTTGTAGGACAGCTCAAATCTGTATGAACAATCTCCAACTTCTCTGCTGTTGTAAACTTCTTGTTGGGAAATGAGCTTCTCTTGTGTTTAGCCATCACACATTCCTTGCACATCATGTTAATAGGCTTCATAATTTTAGGCAAATCTCTTACTGGAAGAGTAGTACTTACTTTCCCAATGTTATCAAAGTTTATATGAAAAAATATTCTATGCCATAGCCAATTGTCATCAATCTTAGTAATCAAACATGTCATCTTAGTAGGATTCAACTGAAATACATTACCTCTTATTCTAGATCCAGTACCAATCAAATTTCCATCTCTATCTTTTATCACACATGTTTTCTCAATAAACAAAACTTGATATCCCTTATCAACTAGCTATCCACCACTCAAAAGATTATGTTTCAAACCATTCATAAAGTAAACATCATCAGTATTAGTCTTTCCATCAAGAGTAATAGATCCTATACCTTTAATCAAACAAGGTGCATTATTTCCAACTCTAACAACTCCTTCATCATAATTGTTAAACTTTATGAACTTTTTCATGTCTCCAGTCATATGATGTGAACAACCACTATCTATAATCCAATGAACTTTCTTTACTACTTGAGAAACTAAAGCCTTTTCTTCCTTAATTTTAGTTTCGGGATTTTCTTCTTTAATTGCTACAAATCCTATATCATCATTGTTCTCAGTATCACTTTCACTCAAAAATTTCTCCAAACTAGTTTCAAATTCTTCATCATTTTCATAGTAGCATTCTTTAGATCTTCTAGGATTAAAGTTCTTCCTATACTTCTTAACTCTTTTAGGACATTTAGATGAAAAATGACCATATCCTTGACAAGTCCAACATTTAAAATTTTTCTTACCATCTGGTTCTCTCTTCACAAGAAAGGCAATACCTTCTTCAATCTGCTCATCTTCTTCATTTCTAGATCTATTGTTGCTAGCATAATCTCCACTCACACTAATGCTTCTTGACAAAGTAGGATGAACACTAAGAGCACTGAATGTTGTCTCCATTCTAGGTAGGTCTCCTGATAACCTCAGGTTCATTTCAGCTATGTCCAATCTTCCAAGAAGAGTCTCTCTTGTAAAGTTTGTAGTACAAGGTATGACTTGTTAAATCATCTGTGTTGTCTGCTTAAATGCAAGAGTCAATGTCCTCAGAATTTTCCATATCACTTCATTCTATGTCTTTTTTCCACCACAAGATTTTATACCTGCAACAATCTCTGACATTCTACCAATATAGCTTCTAACATATCCATCTTCCATCATTCTTATATCTTAAAAAGCACATATCCAATTATGTAATCTGACTTTCTTTTCATGTTCATCACCTTCAAAAGTAGACTGTAAAGCTAACCAAATTTCATGAGATGTTTTCAAATATTTTACCTGACTGTACTCATCCTCCAGAAGGGCTGACAACAGTGCTTCTCTAGCAAGTATGTTACTCATGAATAGATCTCTTTCATCATTAGTACATGTTTCAATGTTATCCTCATCAATGATAGTCTTCTCATTCTTTGTAATCAACCAATAACCTAGTCCTAAACATAGTAGATGTGTCTTCATCTTTTCTTTCCAATTGTCAAAATTTACTCCATCAAACTTAGGGCTTTCTTTCCTGAAATTCACCATGGATCTCCTTAAGCTGTCAAAATTTTCTTTCAAGGGCTTTCCACTCTGATACTAATTGTTAGAAAGTAAAATCCTCCAAGATAATTGAGAGGGGGGGTGAATCAATTTTCAGATAAATATAAGTTTTATCAACTTCAATAAATTTTAACCATGTAATCAATGTAACCAGCAACCATAGAAAGATATACATGCACAATAACACAATGACACAAGATATGTTGACTAGGGAACCTCTTGATCAAAGAGTAAACCCCTATGGGAATGATGCCCACAAAAGATGCACTAAAATGAATATTCCTTGTGAAAGGATGGACTCTGTTAGGAGTCTTATGAAATACATTCAATACATATGAATCCCTGTTAGGAGATTTTGAATCCCTGTTAAAAGATTCTAACTATGTTAGGAGTTATGAAAGACAGAAGGACCCACTACCCAAACAACTTTAGGGTAAGATCACTGAACTCACTACCTAACTGAATTCAATAGAATAATACCAAAATATTATTGACCTCAACAATTCAATACTCCTCTAACTGTGTCAAACCGCACCAACTCCTTCTTCAGATCTCAATACTAGATCTCAGTACTTCGCATATCCTCTTTCAAAAATTTTGCTTTCACAATACACTTACATTCATCACATTCCATTTTACAACAAGAAATACATTCCTTCCTTTATACCACACTCAAGTAATTACAAATGAGTCGGCATACAAATTACAAAATAAAAGTTTCCACATGTTACATCAAAATTATACAAAACTGTCAGCTTCCAATCAATATAATTCTTCACTTATGGGACCTTGGATCTTGTGCTATCAACCACATCACTATCAACATGTCTCCAACTACTCTCTAACTGCGCATAACTAGATTCCATCCCGATTAGGAGATATCATCTGATTTCCACAAACCGCTACTCAAGAACACTGCCTGAATACTCCTTCCACTAATTTCCTCATAACTTCCATGAATAAATGAATTAATTTTTTTTCTCTTAATTAAGATCTAATAACACATCATAGAATAATTCCTCAACTGCACATAGCTTCATCTTCAATATCGCAAGTGCGCTAACTCAAACATTGTTTGCTTCACTGCTAATCTTCAGTAGATCACTGTGTTGACATTAATGAAAATCATAATCATGAATGCAATAACAACTATTACAGAATGGTTTCTAATACTCCCCCATAGGATATATTCAGCATTCATTCCTAACACTTATCAACTCCTATTTCTTTAAACTTGGGGTCCTCAAATGACCCCTTATCTAAACGTTTTGGAGGAAACATCCACAAACCCAATTGGTCCATCATGCCTGAAGATATCTTGACATATTTTCTATTTTGGATGTAGAAATCATCTTGGAAATCTTCCCAAAAGCCCTCCATGTGTGGTGCATGATGCTGGGCTCCCTGGGGAACTGCTTTCTCAAGGCGATCCCTTGGGTCATAATTCTGGTGCTGGAGTGGGAATTTTTTGAGGTTGAGACTGCTTAATTTATTTTCAACCTCCTTAGTGGTGGTGATGGAGCATGTGTACTTTCTGCATGATGGGGAATGAGATCAAGGCAAGCTTCTTTGATGAAAGAAAAGTGTGCAAGCACAAGATCTAGTTTCAAAACTCTAGCAAGACTATTTTATCACCACAATACCTTGGAAATAGTAGTGGTTCCCCTAATAAACCTGTGACATGAAAGTAAGTGAACTATGAAAATTAGATGAAATAACACCCCCATAGTGCAATCATCCTCATTTATTCTTGAGACAATTTGAAGCCCACATCACTGGTCAATGCTTTAATTTTATTGTATACAAAAGTATCATTAACCCTACAAAAATTCTAGAAGCATTCATTCCATTAGATCTGGGGGAAATACTACCATAGGGAGGACTGGCCTACTTGTGTCCCTAGGATGTTGATTGTATTCAAACCCCTGACTCCTCCATACTATTGGGCCAAGGACCACAACATGAAGGAAGTCATGAAAAATTTACCGCCTCCTTCCACCTTCCTCATTTATACATCTAGGTGGTTGGAGAAAATGGCTACCAATCAAAATGTAGCTTATTGTTGATTATGCAAAATAGGAAGTAGTACATCCATGGAGAGAACTCTTGAATGTGGGGTTCACCAAAAATACTACACAAGTATATTATTCCATCTATATTAGTTCTTGTTGTCACTACAGATTGCACTCGAGTATGGCTAAGTGTAGAACCTAGCAATCTTGTGAAACATGGGACTATTCTCAGGCTGTGGGTAACCTATCAGAGAGTAGGCCTCTGGATTAGGGGTCGACTTCCCCTCAAGTCACTTTAAACTCAACTGAACTTTGAAGGAAAAGGGAGAGAGAGTGCATGAAACTAAAACTAAAACTAGGTGATTCACCAAACTTTGATAGATCTGTAAACTGAAAACAAACTCACAATATGATTCAGAACATAACCTAAGCATCACAACTCCTCCCTAATCTAATTTTTCCCTTAGAAATAATCAGGTGTTGGTTGTAAATGAGTAGGGAAAATGACTTCCACAAACCCAAAAACATTCAAATGCACACAGATTGGGACCTAAAGAAATAATAGTGCTTGCAAACATCAAAATGAATAAAATATCAAGTAAAGGACTAATTTTTATCATAATACATGACATCAAATCCACCAAAATAACTCACAAAGTTGTAGGAATAAGAAGGAAAATTGCTATAAACTAAATGAAGGGAGCCAAAATATAGCTTGCTTCTCTAGAGCTACAAACTTTCACCTCCAAGAAAGAAGGAAAGAAGAACTCACCTCAATCATAGAAGTGAGAGGTATAAAAAAGGGAACCTAAGAATCTACATTCATGACCCATGACCTCCCTAGAAATGGAAAACTCTCCAAATAGGCCCATGAATGCCTCCTAAACTTGAATGCCCAATTCCTGAGTTTTTAGGGGTGGCAGAAAAAAAGATACACCCAAAAAAGGTGGTCAAAGAAATGACCCCACCCACTAAGTCATGCACCAAGAATAATATTCTAACAATGGCTTATAAAATTCCATTTGTTAGAATTTACAATAACATTCTTGCAATGACTTTTTACAATTAAAATTTAACCCTCCCCTATCCATGTTGCAAACATAAGTGGATCCTAATTACATTAACAAATAGTTCTCAACCCCAAAAGATAGAGGAAAACATATTTGAAATGTTCACATCTCTTACACATCCAGCTAACATTGAAAAAGCACCTCATAATAAAATAACAAAACTCTCAACCCAATATAAAAGAGGGGAAAGTATGTTGACAACTCAATACATTAAAACCGTCTCCAAATAGCGTAAACCCCAGGAAAATATAATAATCATTTAATTAATAGAGTTCTCAACCTAATCCTTAAAAGGAAAAGGGAAAAAACTATTAATCAAACCCTCTGTAAAAACTGATCCAAGCAAGAATGGAAGCATGACACTTCACTTTCGTTCATTGGGAAACTTTCCATTTGTACTGCCTTCGAACTCGGCCTTCTTCTATTGATCTTGGAGCTCTATTTTGGAAACATCTACTCATGATATTCAGGGCTTCATTTTGGAGGTAGGCACTTGATTATTTTTTCTTCCATTTGATTTCATACTAACCATGTATTTGATCAGGCATCCATCTTTGAGGTCATGCTATTTGATTAATGTTCTATTTCTAATTATATTCAGCTTCCTTAGTATTCGTGGCATCTCTGTATCATTTAGACATTGGCATCATTTCATGAATAGATTAGGGCACTGTGTTTGTTGAATGTCATTGATGATTCGGTGCTCACTCTTTGATGTTTGGCATCATGCATAGTGATGGCATTTTATTTATTTCCCCTTTGCATCCTCGAGGGCATGATAATGGCACTATTTGTGAATCCTCTGCTTGCTTGATTCATTGCTTGTTGGCATGATGTTGCTTGGAATATTGGTGCCCATTCATGTCTAGCATAGTTGTTAAGAATTTACATATTATTTTGTGTTGATGCCATGCCTTGATGGCTTGATCCATGTCCCCTATTTTGGATGTATCACCCTATCACCTGCTATATTGAAATATTGGTATTCTTGATTGGGCCATTTGTTCATTGCAAGGTTTCACTATTAAAAGATGTTGAATGGAATTGCATGCTATGTCCTCCACATGGTTACTATCTTCATGCATTTGATGGAGACCCATGAGCATGTTTGGGGCCTATGAGCTTTCTTTTGCATTGACATAGTCACTATTTTGGTTCATGAACAAGCTTGGGAGCTTTGTCTCATTATCTATAAGTGCACACAACACTATATTTGTTTCTTTATGCTATGAACTATGACCATTATGAAGCCAGAGTGCTTGCACCTATCTATTTGAGCTTACTGTTACATTGATATTGAATCTGACCATTGATTGTGTCTTGAGGGCATATGTTCATTTTGATTTCTTGAATACTTAGTGGAATATTATTTACTTTATGTGATCATCCTCTTACTGTGAGGGCATATGTATTTTCTTGATCAGTTCAATGTTCCATATGATGGCATGCACATTATGTCACTTGTTGATGGACCTTGTCATTACTATTCACTGAATGTAATTATTTTGATACAGTTTTATTGATCATTTGATGTCCATCTTTGAGTATATCTCCACTATGTCAAAGCACTCCTCATGTCATAGTACAATATATTAAATGTAGATTTGAAACACATTCCATGCTATAATGTGCCCTTTTCTAGAATGCAGATTGTGTACCCTATTCTTGGAGAAGCTGATGAAGTATACCCCTTGAGACTGCCAGTACTCTATTTTGTATTTTGAATGCTCCACTAATTCTCCTTCATTATTTTCTATGGATGTTCTTGCCCTATGTCTGCACATTGAATAAACACATTACTAAAAATAATGGTGTTTCTTTGATTTTTGGAGCCTCTTTATGCACATGTCTTGAGCACAGTCATTGTCAGTGGTGTATAGCTGAGTGCATGTATGCATGCTTGTAGATAGATACTATGATACCAGGCATTACATAGATCTATTGGATCTAACCCACTTCTCCTCTCTTATCTGCAGGTTCAGGGTCATAGGAGCACACTGGGAACACAATGGAGATAGGCTCATTACTAGGAAATGTCTGGTACCCTTGTATCTATGCTCATTATATATGTATATTTGCACTCATTTATGTAATTCTGGCAATGGCTATGCTCATGGCATGTGTGAGATCAGATAGATGTTATTTTCAGTTCTTTCTCTCTTGTACATCATGCTTAACATTGATATATGCACATTGAATCTTAGATGAAGTTCATTTCCTTTCCCTTCATGTACTTTGCAAATGAAATGAACACAAATATTAAGCAAGATCACCTAATAATACAAACTAGGGTACAGTAGCTTCATCTAGTAACTAGGCCACCAAAGATGAGTAAAATAATGGCAAAATTTTGGTGACCTCTAATGAGTTCTTTCTTGCTAAGCATCCTGACCAGTTGCCTTGCATTCGTTGGGCACAAAGTCTTTACAATCCAGAACTGAACTTGTCTCCTGAACAAAACAACCTCCTTCTCTCCAACAAAATTGAAGCTGACTACCTGATAGACTACTCAAGCTTATTTCTATTAAACTACACCCAAAAATAAAAGTTGAAAGAAAGCTTGTGTTGAAGCACTTAGGGAACACAGAAAACCAAAGTTCTACCCTACCCTACTCTAACTAGTATCAATAGACTGGTCAAACAAATCCATTAACTAGATTGTTGAAATAACTTCCCATTCTCCTCAAAATATTATACTTTTCATATTTGATGCCAGCAAGGGGAAAACAAAACATAATAACATACTAAACTACCTAGCATATTGACTCTTGAGATTTTTAGTGTAGACAACTCACCTTTCTTAGATCATGGGTGTTTTCCTCCCAAGGAGGCTGATAAGACTGAATAAGCTCATGGTCACTAATGAGTACACCTTTGATCTCATTGGTCTCCATTGAATCCTTGAGTATGATTGTCCTACTTGACCCCTCCTGAGATAGATATCTAATAGGACAACCCCTAGAGAGCATAAAACTAGGCCTCTATTGCTTAGTGTGCATCTCATTAACAACTTCATCATGCTGATAAAAAATCTATCCCTTCATGATAGTCTGCCATACCATTTCTTCTTCTACAGTTAGAGGATCATCCTCTTCATTAGTTGGAACATCCAATAGCTCATCAAAGCTATCCAAGTATCTCAAGTCCTTAACAATCACTGGCCCCTCCTCATGGTCCAGGAAATAAGATTCCTTAGCTTCATCCACCACTTTATTGCAAATAGGTACTATCACTAATTCTATAGCTAGAATAACATTTCCCTCCTAAAATAGAGACTCTTCTTCAAGAACATACAAGCCATTATCCTTTTTAGGAACATCAACAAGAGTGGAATAGAAAACATCAATTATCAAATCAAAATCATCTTGTTGGTCTAAGTTAGCAGCACTTATATCATCTTTCTTATCACAATCAGTGAGCTCAACTAGTAAATCATGTACCACCTCATCTTTCTCAATATAAGAAGGCATTTCCTCAAACAAATCAGTTAGGGTCTCTCCCTCATTTGCTTCTTGATCCTTGTCTTGCTGCTCTAATCCATCACTATGTAACAAGTCTACTTATTCCTCATGATCATCATGAAAAAGTACACTTAAGAGAAAAAAATCATCCTCTTCTTGGTGGCTTGAAATGCTATGAGGTGTAGGGGTCTCTTTAGGAATTGGCTCATAGGGTTTTATCTGTTGTAGGATGGGTTCACTGTCACTTAGGAAGTCAAACCTTTTAGGTGTCTCTTTTATATGGGTAAAATGATGTGGCTAGAAATATGAGATAGGGTCATGAATAGGCTCTAAAAAAGCATAGAGATTAGGCTCCAATAGACTAGGATTCTAAACTAAAGGAGAAGTCCTAAAGCTTGGAATTTCAATAGAAGTGCTAGTGGACTTACCAAGCAAGAAACTTGGAATTTTAACCTTACAAGTCTCATGTCTAGTCTGCAAAGCTTCTAGATTCTCTTTAGCAGCATGAGGCATCTCCTTCTAGATCTCCTCCTTAAAAAGAGCTAGCATCATGTAACTTGGATACATGGTCCATGAGGGCCTCCAACACTGCATTAAGTTTCTATTGCCTTCTAGTGGGTCTGGTGAGCTTTCTTGCATTGGGGAAACAATGACCTCTTGATATTCTTGACTTGGTTCTTGTGCCAATAGATTCCTAACCAACTAATCCTTTTCTACTAACTCTTTTCAAAGATCCTTCTCTTGTGTCAAGATTAGTTGGTTCTTTTCTTCAAGGTTCTTCTCATAAATTGCTATCTTGTTCTCTAACTATCTTGAAAACTCTTCTTTTTGAGTCACCATCTCCATATACCACCTTGAGATTCCTTCATTTTGGGCCACCAATTCCATATACTACCTTAAGATCTCCTCCTAATGAGACTTTACCTCTGCATATGCTTTCATGAAAGAGCTCATTTCCTCCCGAAAAATTGCCAACCAGTCATTGGAGCTTGAATCTGAAGTGGTGTTGGGCTGATTCTAAGGATTATAATGGTGTCCCTGATAGGGTGGTTCATAGGAGTGCTGCCAGGATGCTTGATGCTAGGTGGGAGGGTATGGTAGTGCATGCTAAAAAAATTTTGTTGGTGGGCCATTTTGGTTATATGCTACTACTTGGCCAACTTGATATGGAATGAATGTTGATGCATGGGTAGCTTTTTCATGATATGGGGGGTGATAGGGAGAATATGAATTATGGATTGACATGCTTACTCATCAAATGAGCTGGTAAAAAGATATTTTCTGAAACTTATTAGCACTTGAACTGCTAAAACTAGTAGATTTCTCCTAGAGTCACCATGGTGTTTGGAATAAAATACCTCTTAAACGCTGATTGCACTGAGGATCACAACAAAAATCTCAGTGAATGATAGGAAACAAAGCTGTCCCACCAGGCATGCCAAAAATTGTTGTCACTAGGGATTGCACCCGAGTATGGGTAAGTGTAGAACTTAGCAATCCCATGAAACATGGGAGTATTCTTAGGCTATGGGTAACCTATTAGAGAGTAGACCTCTAGATTAGGGGCTGGCTTCCCCTTGAATCACCTATAACTGAACTAAACTTTGAAGGAAAAGGGAGAGAGAGTGCATGAAACTAAAACTAAAATTGAAACTAGGTGATTCACCAAACTTTGATAGATCCACAAACTGAAAACAAACTCACAATATGATTCTGAACATAACCTGAGCATCACAACTCCTCCCTAATCTAATTTTTCCCTTAGAAATAATCAGGTGCTGGTTGTAAATGAGAAGGCAAAATGACTTCCATAAACCCAAATACATTCAAATGCACACAGATTGAGACCTTAAGAAATAACAGTGCTTGCAAACATCAAAATGAATAAAATATCAAGTAAAGGACTAATTTTTATCACAAGACATGACATCAAATCCACCAAAATAACTCACAAAGCTATAGGAATAAGAAGGAAAATTGCTATAAATTGAATGAAGGGAGCCAAAATATAGCTTGCTTCTCTAGAGCTACAAACTTTCACCTCCAAGAAAGAAGGAAAGAAGAACTCACCTCAATCATAGAAGTGAGAGGTATAAAAAAGGGAACCTAAGAATCTGCATTCAAGACCCATGACCTCCCTAAAAATGGAAAACTCTCCAAATAGGCCCATGAATGCCTCCTAAACTTAGATGCCCAATTCTTGAGTTTTTAGGGGTCGCGAAAAAAATGGGACACCCAAAAAAGATGGTCAAAGAAATGACCCCACCCACTAAGTCATGCACAAAGAATAATATTCTAACAATGGCTTATAAAATGCCATTTGTTATAATTTACAATAACATTCTTGCAATGACTTTTTAAAATTAAAATTTAACCCTCCCCTATCCATGTTGCAAACATAAGAAGATCCTAATTACATTAACAAATAGTTCTCAACCCCAAAAGATAGGGGAAAACATATTTGAAATGTTCACATCTCTTACACATCCAGCTAACATTGAAAAAGCACCTCATAATAAAATAACAAAACTCTCAACCCAATATAAAAGAGGGGAAAGTATGTTGACAGCTCAATACATTAAAACCATCTCCAAATAGCGTAAACCCCAGGAAAATATAATAATCATTTAATTAATAGAGTTCTCAACCTAATCCTTAAAAGGAAAAGGGAAAAAACTATTAATCAAAACCTCTATAAAAATTGATCCAAGCAAGAATGGGAGCATGACACTTCACTGTCACTCATTGGGAAACTTGACATTTGTACTGCCTTTGAACTCAGCCTTCTACTTTTGATCTTGGAGCTCTATTTTCAAAACATCTACTCATGATATTCAGGGCTTCATTATGGAGGTAGGTACTTGATTTTTTTGTCTTACATTTAATTTCATACTGACTGTGTATTCAAGCAGGCATCCATCTTCAAGGTCATGCTATTTGATTAATGTTCTATTTGTAATTATATTCAACTTCTTGAGTATTCGTGGCATCTCTGTATGATTTAGACATTGGCATTATTTCATGAATAGATTAGCGCACTATGTTTGTTGAATTTCATTGATGATTCGGTCCTCACTGTTTGATGTTTGGCATCATGCATAGTGATGGCATTTTGTTTATTGCCCCTTTGTATCCTCAAGGACATGATAATGGCACTATTTGTGAATCCTCTACTTGTTTGATTCATTGCTTGTTGGCATGATGTTGCTTGGAATATTGGTTCCTAATCATGTCTAGCATAGTTGTTTAGAATTTACATATTATTTTATGCTGATGCCATGCCTTGATGGCTTGATCCATGTCCCCTGTTTTGGATGTATCACCCTATCACCTGCTATATTGATATACTGGTATTCTTGATTAGGCCATTTTTTCATTGAAATGTTTCACTATTAAAAGATGTTCAATGGCATTGCATGCTTTGTCCTCCGCATGGTTACTATCTTCATGCATTTGATGGAGACCCGTGAGCATGTTTGGGGCCTATGAGCTTTCTTTTGCATTGACCTAGTCATTGTTTTGGTTCATGAACAAGCCTGGGATCTTTGTCTCATTATCTATAAGCACACACTCCACTGTATTTGTTTCTTTATGCTGTGAACCATGACCATTATGAAGCTAGAGTGCTTGCAACTATCTATTTGAGCTTGTTGTTACATTGATATTGAATCTGACCATTGATTGTGTCTTGAGGGCATATGTTCATTTTTATTTCTTGAATACTTAGTGGAATATTCTTTACTTTATGTGATCATCCTCTTACTGTGAGGGCATATATATTTTCTCATTCAGTTCAATCTTCCTGTTACCATAATTTTCCTATTCTATACAAATTTGGCTAAAATCTATCCCCAGGTCCTTGTTTTAACCTTGCCAAGCATCCCTAAAAATTTCATGGCTTCATTGCAAACCCTCTGGCCTTTGCAATCCTTTTAACTCTCTGGTCTACATGTTAAAACATTCATAAAACTAGATATTGCAGGTAGAAAATGCTAGAAATCTCTTTGGCCTATTATATTCTTTCATTACCTTTTTGGCCACTAAAGTCTCAAAAGGTCCATGTGCTTTAATAATTCCCTAAGTCTCTAGCGCTTAGCACTTTAATTTTTCCTAAGTCCCAGTGCTTAATATTTTTTAATGTTTCCAGCCTTTATGTCTCCCAGGCCCGACCCTCTAACACCTTTTCGATCCAATGGCTTGAGTATGATCTCATGTGTTTTGTCAGAGCCATGAGATTATGCACCGGCCATCCATTATCCTTTGTGATGTAACTCTTCAAACAGGTGGGTCCACTGCCAGGTGTGTGTAGGTAGTGTATTCTGATTGATCCACATGCTAATGAGTCATCTCTTGTTAGTAGGATAGGGCCCTTTTTGTAGTCAAAGGCTTTGACATCTGCAGAGGATTGATGACTGGCATATGTTCACAAGGCTTTGTGTCAGAGCATGTGATCATGCAATGGTCATTGATCTTACTTTATCTCTAGGCTCTATAAGGTGGGTCCTTGGTTTTTGACATGCTCATTTGTTATTGGTTGGCCAGACGATAGCTTGGATCTATTAGTTGGACCATGTCAGAGGGTCTACAGATGTGTCAGAAAGTCTAAGATCTCTGGTGGTCATATGATCTCATAGAATCTTCTAACACTATGAGATCATGCGCCCGCCGTTAGATTGGAATCTCAGTTGCAGTGGGTCCGTGGTTGTCAAAGATGTTGATTTGCTTGCTTCTGATTGGTTGTTGACTTCCATGATGGTTTTGACTTGTTAGAGGGGGATTTTAAGTTTTTTTCTCAGTGTATCATGGTCGTTCATCTATCAGGAAATGCATGAGATCAGTGGTTGTGTTTTAATTTCAGACCTGCTAGCCGTTAGCATTTAAATTCAAAATTTTTGCGATAGTTTTGCTAAGTTTTTGCTCTTTTCGGCCATGCACAATGTCAGTTAGCTCAGGAATTAAATTCTTAGGATGGTTATGGTTGAGAGGGAAATGGAGATGACTGTTAGCTAGTGTTGCATGGTACTATGCCATGTTCTCACACTAGGAGATGCTAGAAAGAGTTGGGACCAGCTTTTAAATGGTACTGTTCCCAGGGAAGTATGATCAGATTTAGAGCATTCATGATGGGCCTGTTGTAGAAAGGTTGGTGAACTAAGGTTTCTTGTCCATAGGTTGATTTCAGTACAATGATGGGCATGCAAAGATGAATATCTGATCGGTTGAGATATTTGTAAAAATAACATTTATGATTAGACTTGATTGATTTAGGGTTTGTTACTCTGTTGTAAATATGTAACCCTAGTTAGGTTTTTCTCCCACTTGTTTAGTGGAGATGTATATATTGTATTTTTTGGAGCTTTTGAGTTCAGAGTTGGACAATTGTAAAAGAATTTTACTTTTCTTAAGGTTCATCTCTGGTAACATTTCTACCCTCTAGCTTATATAATTGTAAATCTTTCATTGATAATTCAATTATTGTAGAGGTATTTTGTGACAATTCTTCATGTCCCTATGCCTCATTTTCTGAATTACCTCTTATTGAGTTGAAGTATATGTGTGTTTTGAATGATACCTTAGGGTTCCTGATCCCTCTCTCTTTCTACAATTGTTGTGTATTATTGTGGGTGATTTGATGTGAATGCTTTTGTGGGTATACTACAACCCCCTAGCAATCTTGTCTCATTCCTATACCAAGTTGCAGAGGTGAATGTTTGTCTATAGGTTGTAGATTGTGTCTAAACACTTAGGAATGCTATTGTTTGTGAAGGTTTCTCTCTTTGCCTGAATAGCCTCTTTCTATTGCAGGCCCTTCTATGAAATATTTATATAGGCCTATTTAGTGAGTTGTGATCTCCTAGACCTAAGTTGTTCATTAATTTCATCCTCTTTACTGAGATTCAAACCCTTCATTTTAGTGTATCACCTAGTAGGTAGTTTTCTTTCAAGCATTTTTTACTTTCAAGTACTCCTTCTATCCCTTTCCCCCTCAAGTTTTACTTTTCATGTCTAGAAGCAAATTAAGGTGATTATCCAAGAGGAACAAGCCTAGAACTTGGAGGTCTCATCTTAGTTAGCATAGGTCCCACACCTGGAGATGATTCCCATGTTATACTAGGTTATCAAGACCAAGAGAGCTTGAAACAAGGGTGCAAACTTAGTGTATAACAATTCTGGCATGCCCGGTAGGACTACAAAAGAGACTATTGTTTGAAGATTATGTTATCTCTGATATACAGATTGCATAATACAAGCTTTTAGAAGTGTTCTATTAAGTATATCTGGTGACTCCACTAATTTCAATGATCCAGGCCAACCTTGTTTAAGGTTTATGAGAAAGATTGAGACTAGGACCTCAAAACCCACTAAATTTTTAGAGTTTCCCTCAAAAGGAAGTCATAAAGGTAGGTCAACTCAAAGAATATCCCCTGGAAGGAGATTTCAATCAACACCTCCTGATACTGGAGAAAGGAGACCTTTTCCCTTTCATTCCAGAAGAAGAGGCAGATCTCTAACCAGAGTTCTAGAAGAGGATTCAAATCTAGCAGCAAATACAGCTCACATAGCTATCAATCTTCAGATTCCAACTCCTGCAATGGCTAGATAGTTTGCCTTTGCACCATTCAACCAAGGAAGTCCCTCAGTATTTTCTCAACATCATGATGTGCCCTTGGTGGCACTAAAGAGTATACCTAATTTCATAGGTGAGGGGTAGATAACTACTTTTGAACACATAAGAGATGTGACCACCATCTGCAGCATACACAACATAACTCAAGAGGATGTGGCCACAAAATTATAAGCAGCCTCTCTAAAAGGTAAGGCTCTTCAATGGTTTAGAACTCTAACTATTGGTTCTATTACTTCATGGGATGAATTAGGGGATGCATTAAGTAAGAATTTTGAGGATAAATCAGATAACTTGTCTCTAGTTGAGCAGTTAACAACTATTAAAAGAGACCCTCAAGAACAAATGACAAACTACAATAGTAGATTCCTCAAAACATGGAATAGAATTCCAGTCTCTATAAGGCCATCAGCTGACCATGCTTTCCTATACTACTTGCAAAGTCTAAATGGTCAAATTTTTGTCATGATCCCGTCTATGGGTGGTACTTCTTTACCCCAAGCCTTTGACATAGCTATCAAGGCTGAAAACTATTTAATCCAAGTAGGCATGATTGCTAGAAGGACACTGATGCCCATCTTTCCTAGCCTTCAACCCATTGCACCTGCCCAAGTACCGCCATTTACTCCTATTCCCACCATATTGGCACCTCAAGCTAGTACCAGTGGTCAAGAGCTAATAGCTAGTTTCTCTCAAGAGTTACAAGAGATAAAGAATAGCCAATAGAGCATTCAGCAAGAGATGACAAATTTGTTACAGACCTTGACTAAAGAGGTCACAAATCTAAAGAAGCAAGGTCAGGGAATTAGACCACCCTTTCAGCCATAAGGCCAAGGTCCTAATTAGCAATATCAAAATCAAGGACAACCTTATCAACAAAATAGGCCACCATACCAAGGAGGGTATCAAGGATAAAGACAAAGTTTTAATCAGAGACCATTCCAACAATATAACCCTGCACCTCTAAATTCTGCAAATCCAGTGAGGGATATGGTTCCTAGTCAAAATAATGTGGCTATGGATAATGAATGGTGTTTTCCTTGCAATCAGCCTCACAATCAGGCTACATGTTCAAATGGAAGGATGAACCAAGCTCTAATGGTTCAAAATGCCTCCCAAGCTCAATCAGATGCTTCATCCAGTGGGTTAGTTACTCAACAAGAATCACAAGAGAATGAGACTACTCTTTTCAATTGGGAACAACTAGACTTCAATGGAGTCAATGATGAAGTTGCTTTTGTTGCCTATACAAGAGCAAAAAGAAGAGCTCAAGACATGGTGAGGGAAGATTCTAATGCCAAAGCCACTACATCTACAGAGCCACTATAGCAAGCTACTCTCATCACACCT
Organism: Chamaecyparis obtusa; assembly: GCA_027943335.1. Lineage (NCBI taxonomy): Eukaryota > Viridiplantae > Streptophyta > Pinopsida > Cupressales > Cupressaceae > Chamaecyparis > Chamaecyparis obtusa. The sequence continues at coordinate 238,876 of BSBK01003323.1, read as the reverse complement.
AAGGAGGCTCCTATCATCGCAAGCAAAGAAGGCCAATAGTCTAAAGAAGTGGAGCCCATCATAGTGAAAGCACAACAAAGAGTACACACTATGACACCTTTTAACATTGTAGACAACATGAAGAAGGTGAATGTCACCATGTCCATGTGGGACTCTCTGGCTCTTCCAGGAAAACTTGAAATTTTGAAGAAGGCCATGACTAAAGTAGCAACTCCTCAACCTGAAAAAGAAGCTACAAAGCTAGTGTTGGTTAACCCTAATCAAGAAAAGGAGGCTCCAAGTAGCAACTCCAAGGCCAATGCCATGCAAGGTAGGAATTCAAAGCCACCTCCCTTTTATGTATCTCTAATTATTGGAAAATCTTTAGTGCATAATTGTATGGTAGATAGTGGAGCTACTAGCACTATAATGCCCAAGAAGGTGGCTGACCAATTAGGACTAAAATATGAACCCTTCCAAAAGAAGGTTACCCAACTTGATGGATCCTTAGTCAATACTATAGGTGTGGCCAAGGATACCAGTCTAATCCTACATGCTAGTCCTAACTTCTCAATCCTCCTTGATATATATATTATAGATCTCCCTGCATTATTTGCTATATGTCTTTCAAGGGAGTTTACAGCCAAGATAGGAGGCTATCTATCTTCTGACTGGTCTCACATGTTATTTCATACAAGATATGGGACCAAGGTCACCATTAAGTTAGAACCATTATCAGCACACCATATAGAACCATATGTGTCCAATACCATCAATGTAAATTGCCCCATATTTGATGACAGTGACTTCCAAACCATTAGTGAAGCAGACACTAAGATAGAAAGTATCCCTGATATTTAACTAGATGAAAGAGCTTCAAAGGCCCAAGAAAATCTTATTTGGGATTTTGGTTTTGGAAGTTATTTGATACAAGAAAGTGGATCCATAGAGCCAAGCCTTCTCAAAGAAGACACTGATTCAGAGGATCAGAGCAATCAGGTTTGGGAATTGTTTTTTGATGGAGCTAAAAGTAGACATGGTTCTAGTGGTGGTGCTATGCTAGTGTCCCCAAAATGAGAAAGGTATTACACCACCTTTAGATTCAGTTTCTCTTGCACTAGCAATACTGCAGAGTATGAAAGTCTAGTCAACAGGCTAGAGTGGGCTAGAAAAAGAGGGCTTAAGGCCTTAAAAGTTTATGGTGACATTGAGTTAGTTGTCAGCCAAGTAAGAGGGATAAGTGCAACCAAGAATGTCACTTTGAAAGCATACAAGAATAGAGTTTGGGATGCAATTGAAGATTTTTGTGCTTTCAATATTGTTGCTATCCTTAGGAAGCTAAATCAAAATGTAGATAGATTAGTTGTTGTTGGATCTTAGTATGATATTCCAAAGAGCATTTCAAAAGAAACAGATCAAAAACATATCAAAGTTATTGTCATACCCTCTATTCTTGATAATGATGTCAATTGGCAAGTGTTTGACAATGATGAACAAATTCTGCAATTCTTATTTGAAGAGGATGTCTTTTCAGAACACAATCAAGATAGGCTATCACAAAAATATGGTGATCAGGTAATACAACTGAAATCTAATAAGATGCCTAGAGGTCTTGTTACATTAGAGGCTATCTTCAATAAGGATGATCAAGTCAAGAAGAATAAAGTTGGCCTGTTAGTTCAACAAGAACATTGTGTTGAATTAGAGTTGGAGCCAAGTAAGAGCTTACAATTTGGAAAAGTGAACACTGAATTGGAAAAGCAAGCTTATACCCAATTATTCAAAGAATTCAGTGATGTATTTTCATGGAAATATGAGGACCTTAAAGGTTTTGATCCTACCCTTGCTCAGCACATTATTGAGTTAGAACCTGATGCCAAACCAGTGAGGCAGAAGCAAAGTCTTGTTAATACCAAACTTGAGCCACTTATGCATAAAGAAGTACTCAAACTAATAGAAAGTGGTATCATCTACCCCATCAAGCATACTAATTGGGTTTCCAACCTTATTCCTATCAGAAAGAAGAATGGGCAATTGAGGTTATGTGTTGACTTTAGGGATCTTAACAGGGCCTCTCTAAAAGACTGCCATCCATTACCCTCTATGGAACAAATCTTACAATGTGTCTCTAGATCTGAGAGATTTTCATTATTGGATGGCTATTCAGGATATAATCAGATCTTAGTGAATGAAGAGGATCAATAAAAGACTACATTTACAACCAAGTGGGGAACCATGGCTTATCAAAAGATGCCCTTTGGTTTGTCAAATGCAGGTGCTACATTTCAAAAGGCAATGGATATGGCCTTTAAAAGCCTCATGTACAAGTTTGTGCTGGTCTACTTGGATGACATAACTATCTATTCTAAACATGTAGTAGACCACATCAAACATTTGAGGAAGATCTTTGAAAGGTGTAGAGAATTTGGGATATCTCTTAATCCCAAGAAATTTGTGTTTGCAGTTCATGAAGGAAAATTGTTGGGATATGTAGTATTGAAAGAAGGGATCATAGTAGATCCTGAGAGAATTGTAGCCATCTTAGAGCTACCCTTTCCACATCATAAGAAAAGTCTCCAATCTTTCATAGGAAAGATTAATTTTGTTAGGAGGTTCTTGCCTAACATTGCAGATTTACTTAAGCCTTTGACAGCCATGTTAAAGAAGAGTTCAAATTTTAGTTGGACCAAAGAAGGGAGAGTCAATTTCCAAGCTATCAAAGAGGCCTTAAAAGAAGCCCCTGCTCTCCTAAACCCAAATTTTAGTAAGGATTTTATCCTTTATGCTTATGGAGGTCATGATGCTATATATGCAATGCTGACTCAAGAAAATTTAGATGGATTAGAGCAGCCTATTGCTTTCTTTAGCAAAGGTTTAGAAGAGTATGAATAGAGATACTCTTTTGTAGAGAAACATGTACTTGCTATGGTAAAGAGCCTTAAAAAGTTTAGATATCTATTGACCCATAGCAAAGTACACTTGAAAGTTACTCATCCAAGTGTCAAATAATTTTTGCTTTCCAAGGACTTGAATGAGAAAAGAGCTGGTTGGATCACCAAGGTGATGGAATATGACATAGATATTCAAACTACCAAGCTGGTTAGAGGAAGAGGTCTTTGTGAGCATTTGGCAGAGGATGAAAGTCCAAAGAAATCAAAGCAAATAGATGCATCTCTGGTGGTGCATTCTATAGAAGAACAAGCCAAGGCAACAAGTTGGTTTCCTAATATGATCAATTACTTGAAGATGGGACAATGTCCTGCAAGCCTAGATTTAGCAAAAAGAAGGTATTATAGGTTACAATCTGTTCCTTTTGTGCTGATAAATGAAGTTCTTTTCAGAAAGGATCATAGTGGTGTCCTTTTAAGATGCATAGATACAGAAAAGATAGCTGATGTTGATGGACCTTCTGGAGGTCACTTTTCTCCTAGGACTATTGCTTTTAAAATCATGAGGGTTGGATACTATTGGCCATCTATCTTTAAGTATAGCCATGAGTATGTGAGAAAATGCATCAAGTGTGCCATGTTTGCAAGAAAAGAAAGGCTTGTAGCCTTGCCCTTACAACTAGTCAGAACAGAGCAATCCTTCATGAAATGGGGTATAGAATTCATTGGTATGATCAATCCTCCATCTAGTGTAGGCCATAAATGGATAATCACTATAATGGAATACTTCACTAGATGGACAGAAGCAATTGCTTTAAAAGAATCAAATGGGAGTGTTGTCTTAAGTTTTTATGATGATATAATTCATAGGTTTGGCACTCTAGACTCCATAATTTCAGATAATACATTGGCATTCACAGGCCTCAAAGTCTCAGAGTGGGTAGTCAAGAATGGCATCTATCTAAATACCAGTTCCAATTACTACCCCCAAGGCAATGGTTTGGCAGAATCAACAAATAAGAATTTGATTAAGATAATCAAGAAGACTCTACAACACAACTAGAGGGATTGGCATACTAAACTCAGGTCTGCCTTGTGGTTAGATAGAATTACCCCAAAGAAGATCATTGATAATTCCCCCTACATGTTGGTATATGGCAAGGAGGCCAAGTTGTCTATCTCAGTTGAATTGCCAGCTCTAGACTTGGCTACTCAGTATGCCCTATTTGATGAAGGAGATCCCTTGTAGATTAGATATGCTCAGTTGATGGAGTTAGAAGAACTCAGAGAAGTTTTCCTATTTTCTAGGTTAGTTTCCTACTTTTCAAGAAGTGCCCTGAGCATAGCTTTAGTTCTGTCTCCCTGTGAGAATTTTTTATTTTTGATGACCACATGCCTAATGGATTTTTTATACGCCACTAGTTTTCCATGTCTAGCAGGCTGACATCCAGCAAAAATTGCCAAAATGTCACCATAATTTTCCTATTCTATACAAATTTGGCTAAAATCTATCCCCAGGTCCCTATTTTAACCCTGCCAAGAATCCCTGAAAATTTCATGGCTTCATTGTAAACCCTCTGGCCTATGCAATCCTTTTAACTCTTTGATCTACAGGTTAAAAAATTCATAAAACTAGCCATTGCAGGCAGAAAACACTAAAAATCTCTTTGGCCTATTATATTCTTTAATTACCTTTTCAGCCACTAAAGTCTCAAAAGGTCCACATGTTTTAATAATTTAGTAACTCTCTAGCACTTAGCGCTTTAATTTTTCCTAAGTCCCAACACTTAATCTTTTCTAATGTTTTCAGCCTCTATGTCTCTTGGGCTCGGCCCTCTGACACCTTTTTGATCCAATGGCTAGCATATGATCTCATGCATTCTATCAGAGCCATGAAATTATTCACTGACCATCGATTATCCTTTGTGACATAACTCTTCAAATAGGCGGGTCCACTGTCAGGTGTGTGCAGGTGGCATATTCTGATTGGTCCACATGCTAATGAGTCATCTCTTGTCAGTAGGATCGGACCCTTTTGATAGTCAGAGGCTCTGATATTTGCAAAGGATCAATGACTGGCATATGTTCACAAGGCTTTGTGTCAGAGCATGTGATCATGTGATGACTATTGATCTTACTTTATCTCCAGGTTCTGTCAGGTGGGTCCTTAGTTTATAACGTGCTCGTTCATTATTGGTTGGCTAGATGATAGCTTGGATCTGTCAGTGGGACCATGTTAGAGGGTCTTCAGATGTGTTAGAAAGGCTAAGATCTACGATGGTCATATGATCTCATAGAATCTTCTGACAATATGAGATCATGCACCCGCCGTTAGATTGGAATCCTGGTTGCAGTGGGTCTGTGGTTGTCAGAGATGTTGATTTTCTCACTTCCAATTGGCTATTGACTTCCACGATGGTTTTGACTTGTCAAAGGGGGATTTTAAGTTGTTTTCTCAATGTATCATGGTCATACATCTATTAGCAAATGCATGAGATTGGTAGTTGTGTTTCCTTTAGCATTTAAATTCAAAATTCCTACAAAAGTTTTGCTAAGGTTTTGCTCTTTTCATCCATGCACGATGTCGGTTAGCTCAGGAATTAAATTCTTAGGATGGTTATGGTTGAGAGGGTGATGGAGATGACTATTGGCTAGCATTGCAAGGTACTGTGCCACATTTACACACTAGGAGATGCTAGAAAGAGTTGGCACTAGCTTTTAAATGATACTGTTCCCAAGGAAGTATGATCAGATTTAGAGCATTCATGACGGGCCTGTTGCAAAAAGGTTGGTGAACCAAGGTTGCTTGTCTACAAGTTGATTTTAGTACAGGGATGGGCACACAAAGATGAATATCTGATCGGTTGAGATATTTGTAGAAATAACATTTATGATCAGACTTGATTGATTTAGGGTTTGTTACTCTGTTGTAAATCTGTAACTCTAGTTAGGTTTTGCTCCCGCTTGTTTAGTGGAGATGTATATATTGTATTTTTTGGATATTTTGAGCTCAGATTTGGACAATTGTAAAAGAATTTCACTTTTCTTAAGGGTCATCTATGGTGACATTTCTACCCTCTGGCTTATACAGTTGTAAATCTTTCATTGATAATTCAAATATTAGAGAGGTATTTTGTGACAATTCTTCATGTCCCTATGCTTCCTTGTTTGAATTACCTCTTATTGAGTTGAATTATATGTGTGTTTTAAATGATACCTTAGGGTTCCTAATCCCTCTCTCTTTCTACAATTGTTGTGTATTATTGTGGGTGATTTGATGTGAATTCTTTTGTGGATATACTACAACCCCCTAGAAATCTTATCTCATTCCTATACCGAGTTGCAGAGGTGAATGTTTGTCTGTAGGTTGTACATTGTGTCTAAACACTTAGGAATGCTATTATTTGTGAAGGTTTCTCTCTTTCCCTGAATAGCCTCTTTCTATTGTAGACCCTTCTATGAAATATTTATGCAGGCCTATTTAGTGAGTTGTGCTCTCCTAGACCTAAGTTGTTCATTAATTTCATCCTCTATACTAAGATTCAAACCCTTCATTTTGGTGTATCACCTAGTAGGTAGTTTTCTTTCAAGCATTTTTTACTTTCAAGTACTCCTTCTATCCCTTTTCCCCTCAAGTTTTACTTTTCATGTCTAGAAGCAAATTAAGGTGATTATCCAAGAGGAACTAGCCTAGAACCTAGAGGTCTCATCTTAGTTAGCATAGGTCCCACACCTGGAGATGATTCCCATGTTATACTAGGTTATCAAGACCAAGAGAGCTTGAAACAAGAGTGAAAACTTAGTGTATAACAGTTCCATATGATGGCATGCACATTGTGTCACTTCTTGATGGACCTTGTCATTGTTGTTCATTGAATGTAATTATTTTGATACACTTTTATTGATCATTTGATGTCCATCTTTGAGTATATCTCCACCATGTCAAAGCACTCCTCATGTCATAGCACAATATATTAAATGCAGATTTGAAACACACTCCATGCTATAATGTACCCTTTTCTAGAATGTAGATTGTGTACCCTATTCTTTGATAAGCTGATGAAGTATACCCCTTGAGACTTCCAATACTCTATTTTGTATTTTGAATGCCCCACTAATTCTACTTCATTATTTTCTATGGGTGTTCTTTCCCTGTGTCTGCACATGGAACAAACACATTACTAAAAAAAAATGGTATTTCTTTCATTTTTGGAGCCTCTTTATGCACATGTCCTAAGCACAATCCTTGTCGGAGGTGTATAGCTGATTGCATGTATACATGCTTGTAGATAGATACTATGATACCAGGAATTGCATAGATCTATTGGATCTAACCAACTTCTCCTCTCTTATCTGTAGGTTTAGGGTCATAGGAGCACACTCGGAACACACTGGAGATAGGCTCATTACCAAGAAATGTCTAGTACCCTTGTATCTATGATCATTATATATGCATATTTGCACTCATTTATGTAATTTTGGAAATGGCTATGCTCACAGCATGTGTGAGCTCAGATAGATGTTCTTTTTTGTTCTTTCTCTCTTGTACATCATGCTTAACATTGATATATGCACATGTAATCTTAGATGTAGTTCATTTCCTTTCCCTTCATGTACTTTGCAAATGAAATGAACACAAACATTAAGCAAGATCACCTAATAATACAAACTAGGGTATAGTAGCTTCATCTAGTAACTAGGCCACCAAAGATGAGTAAAATAATGGTAATAGTTCTTTGAATTCAGTGCAAGGAATATCCATCTTCATCTTTTTGAAATCCTTTTGGGACTTTTGCAACCATGAACTATTAAGATGACATTGGGAAACTTCATGTGCATCTATGTATTGTTGTAGTGAAGCAACCCTAGTCATAATGATTATGTCCTTAAAGTGTGAGATCCTCCAGAATGTGACAATGGTGACCTAATCCAAGGAGGAAATGGGAACCTCATTGGATAGCATGACAACTCTAATGGTTTTATTGTAATTTCTTACCATGAGAAGGATCAACATTGGGGCTTGCACTGGCTGAGGGAAGCAAGCCACTTGCACAATTCCAGAAGTGGATATATTTACTAACAATGGGTCACCGATCTTTTTTAATTGGTACATTGTTTGCTACAACCCTTTTAGTTCAGCCCATGTGCTGAAATTTGTACTTGGGAGCTCCGCACTTTTGGGAGGGGATCTAGGTGTTTCCATCTTTTGAAGTTACTTCCTGCAAGACCAGACAACTGTTAGAACACAATCTAAATATATTAAGGATATCTATGGGGTTCGACATTCTAGAAATTATTATTTTTTGGAATACCAAAACTACAATGACTAGTTGATGCAGCACCCATTCTTAATGATAGGTCATATCCAAGGTGGGTAATCATACCTTTATACATGCATAGTGATTTCATTTTTGTTTCCACTTGGTATGCTAGATAGGACATGAATTAATCCTATTAAAATAACATTAAACACTAATTCATGGGAGGCATTGAGTATAATTAAAGGGCATGTGGTGGGAAACTTAGTGGCAACTATACTAGGGTCTATCACCCTACCATTTGGGACTTGAGGTGGTGACACTATGCCTTACCATCATCAGGTGTTGTGCGCCAGAAAAGGGACATGCAATTGGCTTGACTGGCCTCTAAACCTCTAGAGACTGGTTATCATTTTGAACATGGCCAATAGGGCCTTGAAAAAAATTGAATCTAACAATTCTAAATTTGCAATCAAAACTGACAACCCCTGGTTTGAACCCCAAACACATGAAGGCAACACACTAAAGTTGTTGGCCTCGTACCAGTGGAGGAACTAGAGCCAAGTCAAAACTTGACTCCCATATGCACAAACCCTCTAAATACTAGACACTTTATGTATTCACATTATACACACTAATTTACAGGAGGTGTAAGGGACAAAACTCCTACACCTAAGACCATAAGGCACGAAACTATACAAACATCTACATAGGATTATTGGACTACAACTAATTTGGAATCTGATTGAAGGATCTATGATTGCAAGATCACTAAGAAGTTGCTGATTAGATATGGAATATGATTAAATTAGTATTATGTTGTCATTGATGTCAACTAGTTTGACAACACTTATCTTGTACATTACTACACTGAGACATCTGAAGTAAAGTGGAAAAGAGGTAAAGAATAGAGAAATCTACATGAGGAAAGATGTACAAGATAGATGAGGATAAGGAACACATTTAGTAACTTTTTGATGAGCCTATGACTTGATGATATTGACTTTATTATGTTGCATTCATCTATAATGAAGTATAGAGCTAAAAGAAACAAAGGAGTGTTATCGGTAAATGAGGCATTTCTAGTATACACTGATGGAGTGTAGTGTATACTGACCACAGTATTAACCAAGTAGTGTTCACCGACACATTCTTTGTTAACCAAGGAGGACAAAATGAATTAAATGATTAGTTTAGCTAATAAGATTGATGAGCTGGAAACAGTATAACATCAAGGTAACAGATAATGTTTGTTACAAAGATCGACGGTTGAAAAAATTCAAGGAAAATCTAACGGAGAAGATTGAAATGTGTTATTGACACAAGTACTGAGAAAGTTTTAAGCAGCAAAATCTATGAATGTGATTAAGTGGAAAAATCTGATGGTGGAGAAGAAAATGATTTACTTATCTATATAAGAGAACATAATTTAGTTATGAAGAGAGCTGGAGGAAGAAGAAGCTATAGGAATTTTGTGTGAACAAGCTTTCATGCATTCTGATCATACTAGTTAGTGAGAACCGAGCTGTAGAACAGTTATCGAGCTACAAAGAGCTATTACCGATGGACAGTAAGTTGATATAGTAATGAATCTAAAATGAAATATTGATCAGAAGGATTTGTATGGACTGAATATTGATCTGTAATCTGCAATTGAAGTTGTCTTAAGGTAGATCATTTTACTATTACATATTTAACCATTGTGTACAGTCTAAATCTCTTAACCGAGTGGACTCTGAAAGTCTTATGATGTATCATTAATAGAATGAACATTGTTATCATGTCAACCCCATAGTGAATGTTGGTTGAATGATAACTTCTAGTCTAAAATCCTCTAACAAGGTCACACCTGATAGTGTGTTTGTAACCTTTAATAGGGTTGGGTCTTAACTGACCTCACTTCAAAAGAGTGAACAATTTTGGGTTCCCGGTCCCAGGTGGTTTTTCCCTTTATAGGGTTTCCACGTTAAATCTCTTGTGTTATGTGTTGATTGTGATATTTGTTTGTTATCATTCTTTACATGTTACATGTTAGATTTGATCGATAAATAGTTATAAGTATTAGACTGGTAATTGGTAAAAGCACAGACAGTGGGATTTATTGTTGCTTACCAACGAGCAGAAATTAAAGATGTTTTGAATTATACATTTTGTATTGGGACATTGGATAACTAATTTAGCCCCCTCTTAGTTATTATAACAATTGGTATCAGAGCATTGGTTGCTTGGAACAAAGTTATAAGGACTTAAGCATAAAGGTCTCAAGTTGTAGAAGAGGATTGTACCGAAATTGAACAAAGAGAACTTCACAGTATGGAAAAGTAGAATGAAGCTGCACATATCTGGAATTGGGAACTCAACACTAGATTTGATGGAAAATGGCTACATACAACCACCCATTGGTCCCCTAACTATTGATCAGTTGAAGGATAAGCATGAACATAATGTTACTATGATGGAACTTGTTGTTGCCTATACCAACGCTGAATTTAAAGATATCAAGACATGCCCAACTGCTAAAGGAATGTGGGATAAATTAGCACAAATCTACAGTGGAGATCTAAATGTCAAAAGAGCTTGAGTTGAAAGTCTGACAGGCAGATTTGATGATATGAGAATGAAAGAAGGTGAGAATATTGTCCAATATTCAAATAGACTCAAAGAGGTGGTACATGCTATTAGAGCATCTAATGGAGTAATTGCTGATGAAATAGTGATAAGAAAGATTCTCATAACTTTGCTACCAGTTTATGCAATTAGGATCTCTGTAATTCATGAAACAAGAGCTACATCCAACCTTACTCTTGACACTCTGATTGGTAAATTGACAACCTTTGAATTAAACAATTTTGATAACAGTGTTGTTCCTTCTGTTGAATCCACTTTCATGTCTTCTCTGAAGATTGGAAAGTCTAGGAGGAATGGTAAGAATTGTGACAGTGATGACAATACCGATGATGAACTTGATGAGCTTGAAGCACTTATGGCCTGAAGATTGCCCAAAGGAAAAGGAAGATATAGAGGCAAGCTACCTTTAGCATGCTTTAATTGTAAAGAAGTTAGTCACATCACTGCTAGATGTCCTCAGAAGAAAGATGATGATAGCTCTAAAGATCGATCTAAAGGAAACTATGGAAGAAGAGTCAACAAAGGTTATCGACACAACAACAGAGACAACCAAGATGAAAAAGGCAAAAAGGTATGTTACATAGCCAAAGATATTGAAACTAAATCTGATTCTGATGATGATATAGAAGTTGTATTTGTTGCTATGAAAGATGACTCAGAACAGGAAGAGAAACATGAAGAGACAACACTAATCTCTAAAGTAAGAAGAAATGATACATGGATCATAGACAGTGGCTGCACACATCATATGACCAGTGATGTAGATAAGTTTGATCATCTTGTTGAATATAATGGAGGATCTGTGAGAATGGGAAATGATGCACCTTGTATGGTAAGAGGCAAAGGCTCACTGATGATCAATGACAGACTACAATGTGAAAATGCATACTGGGTAGATGGACTAAACTATAATCTAATAAGTGTGGCTCAATTGAACAACTTAGGCCACCGACTGGCTTTTGAGAGCAAAAAGGTGAAGATTTATGATGATGGAGGAAGACTTGTCAGAATTGGTAGACAATCTAGAGGTAATCTATTCTACCTTGATATGGATCAGTCTTCTTGTTTATTAATAAAGGATGAAGATGCTTGGTTGTGGCACCGAAGGTTATGCCATGTGAACTTTGACAACGTGATCAAAATTAGTAGAAAGAAAAGAGTTAGAGGACTATCTAACTTAACAAAACCTAATCATGATATGTGCCATGAATGTCAAAGAGGTAAGATGACTAAGTCTAGTTTTAAAAGAAAAGACTATTCAACAAAGAAGATACTTGAGTTGGTTCATACTGACCTATGTGGTCATATGAGAACTCAGAGCTATTATGGTGATAGATATTTTATTCTTTTTATTGATGATTACACTAGACTGATGACTGTTATGTTCTTAAAAGAGAAATCTAAATCCTTCAAAATGTTTAAGTGGTATAAAGCTAAGGTAGAGAAAGAAACTGGAAAGGAAATAAAATGCTTAAGATCTGATAGAGGAGGTGAATTTATCTTTGATGAATTTACTAACTTCTGCAATGAGCATGGAATCAAAAGGCAGGTATCGACATCGAGAACACCTCAACAAAATGGCATTGTTGAAAGAAGGAATAGGTCTATAATTGACTGTACTAGAACATTGATGATACAGAAGAATGTTGCTCAGACATATTGGAGGGAAGCTGTCAGCACAGTTGTATATGTTCTGAACCAAGTACAACTGAAGAAGGACTCCAACTGAACACCTTATGAACTATGGTTTGGACACAAACCTACTATAAGTTATTTCAAAATTTTTGGAAGTAAATGCTTTATCTTGAAAGATGAAAGAAATGGGAAGTTTGATTCTAAAGGAGATGAAGGGATATTTCTGGGATATTCCACTACAAGTAAAGCATACAAATTCTTGAATAAGGTTACAAATAAGATTGTTGAAAATATTAGTGTTTGTGTTGATGAGTTTGATGATACATACATAGAGGAAAGTACAAAGGAACTAGAAGACTATGGTAGATTCACTTATATTGAATATCCAGAGTAGCTACCAACACTGCAAGCAGTGTCAACCGCTCAGTAGGGAAATAATGCAGTACAATAGGCACCACAAATCGATGAACATGAAGAAGCTACTGAGCAAGGAAATGACCCTAAGAAGGATGAACAAGAAAGGAGAAATCAAGTCTTGGCTGGTTTTGTCAGAAGACACCATCCTGAAACACAAATCATTGGAGATACACATGCTAGAATGCAAATCAGAAGCAAAACAAGACAAGGTACATATTTAATTTTTGAGTTTGAACCTAAAACTGTGAAATTTGCATTAGAGAATGAAGAATGGGTTAATGCAATGAAAGAGGAGATAGAAAAAATAGAAAAGATCAAAACCCGGTCCTTATAGCCCGACCAAAAGATAAGAATGTTATCGGTACTAAGTGGATATACCAGAATAAATTGAATGAAAATAGTGAAGTCACAAGAAATAAAGCTAGATTAGTATGCAAGGGATATGCACAAGAAGAAGGCATTGACTATGGTGAAACATTTGCACCTGTTGCTAGATTAGAAGGATTTAGAATGCTACACATAAGAAATTCAAAGTCTATCAAATGGATGTGAAGTCAGCATTTTTGAATGGTATACTTGAAGAGGAGGTCTACATTGAACAACCTGAAGGATTTGTTGATCCCAACAATAAAGAAATGGTATGTATATTATGTAAAGCTTTATATGGACTAAAGCAAGCACCGAGAACATGGTATGAAAGACTACATACTTATTTGTTAAGTATTGGATTTGTTAGAAAAAGTGAAAATAACAATCTGTATGTGAAAGGTGAAACTAATGATACTATTACCATTGCTGAAATATTTGTTGATGATATCATCTTTGGTGGCTCAAATCTTGTCTGCAAGACATTTTCTAATTAAATGCAAAAGGAATTTGAAATGTCTATGTTTAGAGAGATTAAGTTCTTTCTTGGACTACAAGTGATTCAGCAGCGTGATGGAATATTCATCACACAATCTAAATACATAAAGAAAGTACTGAAGACATTTGGCATGGAAGATGCAAAACCTGTAGGAACACTGATGGCTACTAGATGAAAATTGAAAAAGGAGAATGAAAATACTGAGGTAAATCAAACACTTTACTGATCCATGATTGGTAAGTTAATGTCTGTAGTTCACAGTAGGCCAGATATAGCACATGTTGTGGGTATAGTTGCAAGATTTTCTATTAATCCTAGAGAATCACACATGATAGCTACAAAAAGGATCTTAAGATACTTGAAGAAAATAGAGAATTATGGATTATGGTATCCTAAGGAAGGGAAGTTTGAACTGAAAGTTTACACCGATGCTGATTGGGCTGGAAATGTGGATGAAAGATAAAGCACCACTGGAAGAGCATTTTTCTTTGGTGAAAGACTTGTAACCTGGACAAGTAAAAAGAAAGCTTGTATTTCTCAATCTACAAATGAAGAAAAGTATGTTGTTATTGCTACTAACTATTCAAACAAGTGTTGGAAGGAATTAATGAGGTAATCACTGACCCGGTGATTATATATTGTGACAACACTAGTGCTATTAATATTTCAAAGAATCCTGTGATGCACTCTAAGACAAAGCATATATCTATTAAGTATCATTACTTAAGAGAACAAGTGAAAGAGAAGCAAGCATAGCTAGAATTTGTTACATCTAAAGAACAACTTGCTGATATTTTCACAAAGCCTCTACCGAAGGACACATTTGAATACTTGAGGACTAGACTTGGGGTCCGTCCCCTATCTATCAATCACTAAGGTGATCTGGGTGTTGCATCAGCCCACTTTTATTAGAAGATCATTCATGTTGATGCAGCATAGTTCACACTTTGAATCATGTTCAAGGTTGTGATTAAGTTTGAGCACTTGAACTGATAAGATATCAATATACAGAGATAGAAAGGAAGTACTGGACACCACAGAGAGTTACTTGGCTACTATAGAGATGATTGTTTTGTTTCTTTGGCATTGTTGTCAAAGGGAGAGATGAACAATATGAAAGGAATTTGCAACAATGAAAGGGAGAGATAACTATCTAAGGGAGAGACAATTTGAATGTAACAGAAGAACTAAAAAGATTAAAACTACAGAAAGGTAAAGCTATATTGCTTAATGTTGGTTCAGTAATGTAATGATTAAACATATTAAGTCTATTCGACTTACAACATTTGTCCACAAAGTTGTAGAATGTATATTTGGTATGTGTATGGTACATTTCATATTACTTGAGTTGCCATCAATTCCAAAGGGAGAGATTGTTGGACTACAACTGATTTGGAATCTGATTGAAGGATCTATGATTGCAAGATCACTGAGAAGTTGCTGATTAGATATGGAATATGATTAAATTAGTATTATGTTGTTATTGATGTCAACTATTTTTACATCACTTATCTTGTAAGTTACTACACCGAGACATCTGAAGTAAAGTGGAAAAGAGATGAAGAACAGAGAAATCTACATGAGGAAATATGTACAAGACAGATGAGGATAAGGAACACATTGAGTAACTTTTTGATGAGTCTATGACTTGATGATATTGACTTTATTATGTTGTATTCATCTATAATGAAGTATAGAGCTGAAAGACACAAAGCAATGTTGTCGGTAAATAAAGCATTTCTAGTATACACCGATGGAGTGTAGTGTATACTGACCGCAGTATTAATCGAGCAGTATTCACTGACACATTCTTTGTTAACCGAGGAGGATAGAGTGAATTAAATGATTAGTTTAGCCGATAGGATTGATGAGCTAGCAAGAGTATAACATCGAGGTAACAGATAATGTTTCTTACAAAGATCGATAGTTGACAAAATTCAAGGAAGATCTAACAAAGTAGATTGAAATGTGTTATTGACATAAGTACCGAGAAAGTCTTAAGTGGCAAAATCTATGAATGTGATTAAGCAACAAAATTTGATGGTGGAGAAGAAAATGATTTACTTGTCTATATAAGAGAATAGAATTTAGTTATGAAGAGAGCTGGAGGAAGAAGAAGCTACAGTAATTTCACGTGAACAAGCTTTCATGCATTTTGATCATACTGGTTAGTGAGAACCGAGCTACAGAATAGTTACCGAGCTA
Organism: Chamaecyparis obtusa; assembly: GCA_027943335.1. NCBI lineage: Eukaryota > Viridiplantae > Streptophyta > Pinopsida > Cupressales > Cupressaceae > Chamaecyparis > Chamaecyparis obtusa. The sequence goes on along the minus strand of BSBK01003323.1, from coordinate 223,001 downwards.
CAAGGAGCTATTACTGATGGATAGTAAGTTAATATAGTATTGAATCTGAAGTGAAATATTGATCAGAAGGATTTGTATGGATTGAATATTGATCTGTAATCTACAATTGAAGTTGTACTAAGGCAGGTCATTTTACTGTTACATATTTAACCATTGTATATAGTCTAAATCTCTTAATTGAGTGCACTCTAAAAATCTTATGATGTATTATTCATAGAATGAACATTGTTATCCTATCAACCCCATAGTGAATGCTAGTTGAATGATAACTTCTAGTCTAAAATCCTCTAACAAGCTCACACCTGACAGTGTGTTTGTAACCTTTAATAGGGTTGGGTCTTCACCGACCTCACTTCAGAAGACTGAACAATTTTGGGTTGCCGGTCCCAGGTGGTTTTTCCCTTTACAGGGTTTCCATGTTAAATATCTTGTGTTATGTGTTGATTGTGATATTTGTTTGTTATCATTCTTTACATGTTACATGTTAGATTTGATCGGTAAACAGTTATAAGTATTAGACTGGTAATCGGTAAAAGCACAGACAGTGAGAGTTATTGTTGCTTACCGATGAGCAAAAATTAAAGAAGATGTTTTGAATTATAAATTTTGTATTTGGACACTAGATAACTGATTCACCCCCCTCTTAGTTATTCTAACAAGGATTAGAGAGGGAGAAAGAAAAAACTAGATGACAATGAAAAGAAAGAAAAATAAACTCCTGCGATGACCAACCATTGGCTCATGCCAACCCTTTTATAAGGTGAGGCCACTAGTATAAATCAGAGCTTGCAAATGGAAATGAAAGACACATAGGGACAAAGGAGACAAACTAAAGAAAAAAAGAGAAAGAAAAAAAAAAAAGGAGTCAAGGCTTGCCTACCTAAGAGAGGAAGGAAGCAAGGAAACCAAAGCATGAACACTTTCCTATCTTGTAGAGAAGTCAAATCACCACCTCATCCACCTAGGGATGTCCACCTTAACAATGGAGAAAACTAGCGTGAAAACAATGGCTCAAAAACAAGCTAAGAGAACTGACTCACGGAAAGCTATTTAGAAATATATCTCTTAGGAAGGTAAAAATGCATTGGGTGAATGGTAAAAGAGGGGGTAAAAGGATTTTATAATTCCTAAGTAAGCGCATTAATTCTGAGTGAGAATCTCAAGGTAGGGGAACCCTAAAATATAGGCCAAAACACTCGGTGTCCCTCCCCTTCATGGACACAAAGGAGAAACATCAGACGTCGGAGTCTAGAATTTTAGAACAACCAATTGTTAGGAATGGGAACATTGAGAGCGGGGGGTGAATCAGTGTTCACTATATTTTATTTTTTCATTTAATCTTTTAAACTGAACTTAAATGCTTAAGTACTAAAATGAACAACCACATAAACATGAAACATGAAATCAACACATAACACCAATATGGTTATGGGGAAACCCAAATATGTAAAAACCTTGGTGTGAATTTACACCCACCAATATTTTGTACTAGTTTTTTATGATCCTTGTTAGAAGATCCTTAACCCTGTTAGGAGTTGCTTTGCAATGTATTAAGTATAGTAGACCTTGTCAAGGGTTGGACCCTCTTAGGATTCTTTTACAATAAGCCCTATTAGGGGTGTGGACACACTTTCCTATAGCTCACTACTAAAGTGGTGAAGGCTACAACCTTTAGATCTCAGATACACACTATATCTATTGGATGAACTATCACTATGACACTTCTTGTCTGATCAGTTCCTTTGATGTGCTGATGCTTTGACCTCTTGCAAAGCTCCAATACATCTTATAGACTCTTCGCAAACTTTTTCTCTACTTCTCTCAACTCTATATCATCTTCCATGCATATTACAATGGTCACATAGCCTTTACAACATTAGAATATAACCACAAATCAAAATGCTAACAATCAGCTTCTTACTCTATTTTTCTTTGGCACACATTGGTTGTGTAACTTAAATTGTCTATAACTTTGGCATACTTTCATATCTGATCATGTGATCATAGAATAAGAATGAATATAGTCTAACCAACTTATCTTCCAGAGAATACACCATAAATCGGTCATACGTATGTGTGCTGATGCTCTGACCTTTAGGTACTCTGTACATTGTCCATTCTTGAACACTTAACTAATTTCTAATCTTCTCATCAAGTGTGCTGACTCCAAACTACTATATGACTTTGTTGACATAGTGATAACACTATGAAAAGTCATATACACTAGTATAGCCAACTTGCCAACAACCTCCCCCTTTGTCATTGATGACAACAAAGGAATATGGACAAGTTGCTAAGTATTCCTTAATACAAATTTTTTTTGTCTTATATCTCCCTTATACATAACTTTCTATCTTATATCTCCTTATACATATCTATACCATATTATATACATAATCCCCCTTTGACATTAATGAAAAAGGTGCTTCAAAACTATATATACAACTACTTACTATGATAAAACATCTGGATATGCTATGTGTAGGTTTTGGATCTCCTTCTTCCAAAAAGTGATAAGTGAATTCACAATCTAGAGATGGGCACATAATGCATACTGTATCATCTCCATCTTCTCTGAATCTATTCTAGGACCTTGATCATATGTCACCATGGTGGCATCGATCTCCTTGATATTCTGATTGAGTATGTCTAATGAGGGTGGAAGAGCATTCCTTAGCTGAGTCTGCCTAGCCCTTATCTTGGTCATCTCTTTTTCTGCCTTCTCAATCTATCTATCTACCCTTGGTAGACATTATTACACATGCTCACATCAACAAATAGATCTTCCATTGATTTCCTTATGTTGTCTATCATGGCTTCTACCTCTTGAATCTTCTTGTATAGATCACGAGTCAACTTGTCATGGTTCATATAGTCAGCAATGATATTTCTACCTTTTGCTACAAACTCCTTCAAGGATGCTTGACCAGTCTTTATTGAGCTTAGGTCAAGTGAAAAATTTCTAACTAATTCATTGAGCCTTTTCTTCAAATACTTCTCTTCTGCAACTAGGGATGTAGATTCTTCTAGGCTAGAGAAATTACTTTTGAACTAAGAAATGACTGCACTCACATCATCAACAGATTGTACCTTGGACACTTTCTTATCTACTGGTAACAAGTTGTTCAGGATGTTCACTGACTCTACAAGGAGGGGATTCCTCATTACTTGTTTCTCCTTGGCTTTCTCCATAGCTAAGATGCTAAAATTTATCAAGTCTTCTTCCCCCCATAAATCCAAACTAGTTGTGTCAGGTGTCAAACTTGACAAAAATGCTACTGAAGGAAGTGGAGTGATAGGAGTACTATCCATAACTTCCTCTTTTACTCTTATTGTTATTGGTTCATTTTATTTTCTCTCTTCTTTTTCTATTTCCTTTTTTTTTTCCTTCTTCTTTCTTTTCTTCTTCATTTGTTATATCTTCAATTAATACTTCTTCTTGATGAATGAGAGGTGTGTTACTGCATAAAATTTTAGCTTCTTGTGTGCTCACAAAATCTTCTTCAAACTTGTCCAACTCAGTGCTAGTGGCCGCCATGGCTATCTATACATTATCAATGATAATGGTGCTATCCTTTAGTGACTCTATCATGGGCACACACTTATCTTCCTCTATTTGTGTTTCAGCTGTAGGTGCTAAGTCCTAAGGACCTATCACTAATGCATTGGTGGGCTCTTCCATCTTGACTTCCTTTGAGGGTACTTAAGTTGTAGATGTAGTAGGTGGATACATGTGCCTATTCATAAAGACCTTCTAAAAGGCTTTCTCTATTTCCTTGGCAACTAACTCAATTTTTTTATCCATTATATTCAATGTTCTTGTCTTGGTCATAAGCTGAGGCTGCACAAGATCTAACAATAACTTTTTCTCTTCTAGCTCATATACAGAATGGGTTTCATCTAAAATCTTCTCTCTTATCCTTAGATCCTCTTCAATAGCCTATCTCTTTTGGAACTCTAAGATATTCCATACATTATCAGGGATCATAGTCTTTAGTTCTAAGACTATCTTCTTAAACTTCAACATGTGTTTGACTATCATTCTGTGTATCTCTGATTTTTCTATCTCACTATATTTCTCATAAAACTTTCCTACTTGATCAATTCTACCTTTATCAATGATTCTTGTGCTTAACACACTTAGACTAGGTTTGAAACTTAATTTAGAAGGTTCTTGAGTGTTCCTTCTATTCCTTGTTACTCTCGAGGATGGATGACCAATATTGATTTCTTTCTTCCTCTTAGGCATTGCCTTATACTCAGGAGGAGTAGTAAGGTCAATGGTTTCTTTGGGCATAGAAGGAGTAACATTAGTTTTACCCTTCTAATCATCATATTTTTTTATCTTCACCTTCTTCAACTTAGGATCATTTGATTCTACCTTTGCTACATCTGTGCTTTCTAATTCTGAAGTAATCTTTTGTTCCCTTGGTTTTTCTAGGTCTACTTGAGACACTCCATGAATTCTCAAGATCTTCAAGGTAAATTTAGCAACCTTTCTTTTAGTTGCTGCACTGTTCAAGACTGCATCAACTTCTCTTGTTTTCTCTACATAGGTTCCCCATCTTGGCTCATTAGGGTCTTTAGGGGCTCAAAGCAATACATATGCATATGCTTCGAGAATAGGATATTCCACTTCATATCCTAGTGGATGAATCCACTTTTTTCTTGGTTCAACTGCCTCCATGCATGTTGTGTCAGTCTCAACCATGAAGAAAATAGTATCCTTGTATTTCTCAACAATGCTCTCTCGTATCCTGTACCTCATCTGCATTTTAACCCTGAATGTCTTCAACTCTAGTGTCATGTAGTCCCTCAAAGTTGTCATAGTACATTCCTTGAGAGATATCTATGGCATTGTGGGAATTGATTTGTGATGCAAAGTGGGTAGGTGGAAGTGTGAACAAGGACCAAACTAGTCCCTCAACAAAACCTCAAAGGGTTCAAGGTAGAAACTACAAGAAATTTTTCCAACAATGAGTGCCTCTCACACTTATCACAAGTGTTGGAAATGACTTTTGTCTAGGTTATCCCAACCTAATATATAGGTTACTAAATCACTAAGACCTATCAAGTCTACCAAGTCCAACTAATCACTAGTCAGCAACCAGACACTTAAGTTGTTTTGCACAAAACTTCCCCAAATGTCATAATAAGAACTAGGAGTTACCACACACTTTTCCTTGGTCCATTTAGGTTCTTGACACAAGAGCACAGCTAATCATATTCAATAGGGACAAAAATTTGGGCATGTTAGCCTTACTAATCCAATTTTAGGTTTATAGCCTTGCAGGAGCATTAATATTGATTGCAGATTGGGAGCCTTATTATGCACACAACTCATTTTGGGACCTATCTAATAAAATAATTGTAGATGCATGCCACACACTATTGGCTCTACCAAAACAACTAGAACTTTCTCTATAATTCTTTATCCAATTAAGTATACTTAAACATAAAGCATAAACACAATGAAATAACACTTGAACAGAACACCAATATTTTGGTTACAGGGAAACCCAAATAGGTAAAAACCTCAGTGGGACTTGATACCCACTAATATTCTATACTAGTGTATAATGATCCTTGCTAGAAGATCCTTTACCTTGTTAGGAGTGTTAAGAATAAGGTATCTCAACCTTGGATAATTCCTATTCTTATTATTTGTTTTGTAAAATGTATTTCTTGCAAATAATGTTGATATGTCGGCATCTTGAATTGTGTGTAAGGAGATCATGGCTAAAATGGTTATGACAGATTCCTATGACATGTACGAGCTATGTTAGGAAGATTCAATGATAGGTGAAGACATGTGGTAACTAATAAATTTGAGTACTATTCCTATTTTCTCAAAGAATGGTAAAACCCTAATACATTTATCTTTGAGAGTAGCCCTAAAAAGTGAAGCACATGATATAATCTTTTTTAGGGTTGCGAAGAGAAGTGATGTGAGTGTATTGTTAGAATGTTTTATGCTGCTGTGATTTGTCTTCAAGGGTTTTGAAATCTTCTGAAAGAACTTGCATTGCAAGTGTATTGTAAGCTGTAATAGTTTTGATCAATACATTGTGCAGGTTTTGGAGTGCTGGGGTTTTTACCAAAAGGTTTCCCTAGGGTATATCATTGTGTCATTCTCTATTTTTCTGTATGCATGGTATGTGGTTGCAATATCTTTGTTAAAGTAGTTAACGAAGATGAAATTGTAAGGATTTATAAGAATTTGCACAATACTCTCCTATAGAGATTAGTGTAGGAAGTTGTTTCCGCACCTGAGTTTCCTTACAAGTGGTATCAGAGCTTGATCAAATTTTGATCCTAGTTGTTGGGTAGGGTTTTTTGAGCTGATCTCAAGTTTGAGTGGGAGTTTTTTTGCAGAGCATTCTGAATCTTATTTGCAGATTGAGATGGCAAGTTCATCATATGGAAGAATGGAGGTGTAGAAATTTAATGGCACTAATTTTGAATTGTGGAAACTCAAGATGGAAGACATGTTGGAAGATCGTGACCTATGGGAAGCAACTTCAAGTGCTACAAGACTAGAAACTATAGCTCAAGAATATTGGGATATCAAAGACCGTAAAGCTAAGGGTCTCATAAGACTCTATTTAACCGATGCAGTTCTTCTGAATGTTCTAGACGAGAAAATCACAAATAGTTTGTGGGAAAGACTTGCGGCTGTGTATCAGGCCAAATATCTGGTGAATAAGTTGTTCCTAAGGAAGAATTTGTACTCTCTATGAATGGAGGAAGGTGGATCCTTAATAGATCATTTAAATGCATTTAATCTACTGGCTGCATAGTTGACATCAGCTGGTGTCAAGTTAGAGGAGGAGGATTGCTGCTACACACTTTTGTGTTCTTTACCAGATTCATGGGACCATCTTGTGATGGCTCTTAGAAGCACATTAGTCACCTTAAAAATGGATGATGTAGTGTCTTCACTGCTATCAGAGGAGATGCAGAGAAAGGCTTTCATTTCAGAACAAGAAGCCCTTGCTATTCGTGGGAGATCCACTAAAAGAGGGAAGAAAAATGACAATAAGTCTGACAATAAGGGTAGATCTAAAACCCATGGGAAGTCAAAGACTTCAAATAAGTCCAAGGAAAAATGTTGGAAATGTGATAAATCTGGGCACTTCCATAAAGACTGCAAAGAGCCGAAGAAGAAGAAGAAGAAAGGTTTAGATTCAGCATCAGAAAGATCTCAAGAAGATGGTGATGCATTCATTGTAGCTTTGGCAGCCCATGCATCTGATGATATGTGGTTGGTTGAATCAAGTGCATCTTTTCACATGACCTCTCATCGAAACTAGTTCTCAAAATATGAAGAGTTCGATGGTGGAAAGGTGTACCTAGGTGATCATTCTCACCTAAACATAGTTGGACGCGGAAGGGTCACTATCAAATTTCCTGATGGACAAGTAAAGGGAATCAACGGAGTTATGCACATTCCAGGTTTGGCATGAAACCTATTATCTGTAAGTATGCTGAATGATGTAGGTGTGCAAGTTGTTTTTTTTAAATTAGGATGCAAGATGATGAGAGGATCGATAGTGCTTGCAAGGGGTACTAGGAGAGGTACCTTATTTCAGCTAGATGCATGTATTCCTCTACGTAATAGTTCTTCATCTGCACCATTTGAACAAGTAGTGAAGAAGTCTGTGGCTATTGGTTCAGATGGTAGTGCAAACACATTGGAAGGTAAGCTTCCTGTAGAAAAGACAATGTTGTGGCATATGAGATTTGGCCACATTGGTGAAAAGGGTCTTAGAACCCTGAAAAATAAAAATCTCATTGAGGGGTTAAATGATTGCAATCTTGAGTTTGACTTCTGTGAACACTGTGTCTATGGTAAAAAAAATCATGTTTAGTTTTACTCTAGTTCTCACAAATCTTCTGATGTTTTGGATCTTATTCATTCTAATGTATTTGGTCCTGTAAAAGTTCCTTCAATCTCCAAGTCTATATTTTTTGTATCTTTCATAGATGATTACAGTAGAAGGACATGGATTTATTTCCTTAAAAGTAAGACACAAGTCTTTAGTCGGTTCAAGGAATTTAAAGCTCTTGTAGAGAATCAAACTAGTAAGAAGATTAAGTGTGTGAGAACTGACAATGGTGGTGAGTTTTGCTTAGCAGAGTTTGAACAGTTCTATAAAGAACAAGGTATCAAGAGGCATAAGACAACTCCTTATACCCCATAGCAAAATGGAGTTGTAGAGAGAATGAATAGGACACTGATGGAGAAGGCTAGGAGTATGCTTAGTGGAGTTGGTTTAGAACAAAGGTTTTGGGCTGAAGCTGTGGCCAATGCTTGCTATCTGGTTAACAGATCTCCTACATCAGCCCTTGTTGGTAAGACACCCATGGAGGTGTGGTCTGGTAAGAATCCTTCAATTAGACATCTTCATTTTTTTGGTTGTGAAGCTTATGCACATGTTCCAAAGGAGAAAAGATCTAAGTTGGAAAACAAAGCTGTTAAATGTATTTTCATCGGATATAGTGCTGGTGTGAAAGGATACAAGCTTTGGGATCCTGTGACTAGTAAGGTGTTGTATAGCAGAAATATTATTTTTAGAGAGCTAACATCTTCTCCTATTGTGCTACAACTAGATGAAAAAGAAAAGGAAAAAGATGTTGTTCAGTTGCCTCCTACCCCTGAGAAGACTGAACAGAGAGACCATGTTGGGCCTAATGATGAGGAGAGCTCTAGCAGTTCTGATAGTTCAGAAGAAGAGGAAGAACAACCTCAACCATAGCCCTTGAGGAGATCCACGAGAGAAAGAAAGCAACCAGAAAGGTTTGGTTATTCTATGTTAGATTCCAGTTGTGCCTTTGCTTTGATTACTAACACTGATGAGCCTAGCTCTGTGAAAGAGGCTTTGGGCATGGAAGATGCAGGTTCATAGATTGAGGCTATGGATGATGAGATGGCTTCATTGGAGAAAAACAAAACTTGGGACCTTGTACCTTTGCCTAAAGGGAGAAAATTTGTTGGCTATAAATGGGTGTTCAAGAAGAAATTTTGTGTAGATGGCAGTGTTGAAAGGTACAAAGCTAGATTGGTTGCAAAGGGGTATTCACAGGTAGAGGGAATAGATTATGGTGAAATATTCTCTCCTATTGTAAAGTTGACATCCATTAGATTTCTCTTATTTCTTGCTACATCATATGATTTAGAGATAGAATAGATGGATGTGAAGATAGCTTTCCTTCATGGTGATTTGGAGGAAGAGATTTATATGTCACAGCCTGAGCACTACATTGTTAAAGGTAAAGAATCCTTAGTTTGCAAATTAAAGAAATCTCTATATGGTTTGAAGCAATCTCCTAGGATGTGGTACCTTAAGTTTGATGCCTTTGTGTTGTCAATTGGATTTGTAAGATCAAAATTAGATCATTGTGTTTATTTCAGAGTTGAAAATGATCACCTTCTTATTGTTGCATTATATGTTGATGATATGTTGCTATTTGGGAAGGGTAAGGGTATGATTTCTAATTTTAAATCTCAGTTGTCAGCACAGTTTGAGATGAAAGATCTTGGGGCAACTAGGTACATCTTGGGTATGGAAATCAGTAGAGACAAGCCTAACATAAAACTTTGGTTGAGTCAGAGTAAGTATGTGAAGTATGTGTTGGATAGGTTCAGCATGGTAGATTGTAGACCACTATGTGTTCCTATTTCTATGGGAACAAAGTTATCTATAGATGATTGTCCAAAATCTCCTACTGAGGTGGAGGATATGAGTAGAGTACCTTATGCTAGTGCAGTTGGTAGTCTTATGTATGCTATGGTCTGTACTAGACCAGACATTGCCCAAGTAGTGGGAGTCCTGAGTTGGTTTATGGCTAACCCTGGATGGGTAAATTGGGATGCAGTTAAATGAGTATTCAGATATTTGAGGGGTACATCAGATCACTCCATATGTTATCATGGTAACTCTTTTGGATCTCCACACTTAGTTTGTATTCCTAGGTTTGTGGATTCAGATTGGACAGGTGATATTGACAGCAAGAGATCCACCAGTGCTTATGTGTTCACTATGTTTGGTGGTGCCATTAGTTGGATGAGTAAGTGACAACCTGTGGTTGCTTTGTCCACTACAGAAGCTGAGTTCATGGCTGCTACTCATGCTTGTAAAGAAGCCATTTGGCTTAGAAGATTGTGTTCTGATGTTGGTGTTGATGCAGAACAGATTACTATTTGGTGTGACAGTCAGAGTGCTATTTGCCTTGCAAAGAATCCAACGTTCCATGCCAGAATGAAGCACATTGATGTGTAGTTTCACTTTGTGAGAGATATGGTGGAAGATGGAAAGGTAAATTTGGAGAAGGCAGATACTGTGAAGAATGTTACAGATGCATTAATGAAACCAGTGGGCATTGAGAAGTTCAGATGGTGTTCGGAGTCTATGGGCCTTTTGGCCTATAGCGGTTAGTTCCTGTTATGTTCTTGTTGCTCTTACAAGGTGTTCAACAAGTGGGAGAATGTTAGGAATAAGGTGTCTCAACCTTGGATAATTCCTATTCTTATTATTTGTTTTGTAAAATGTATTTCTTGCAAATAATGTTGATGTGTCAGCATCTTGAATTGTGTGTAAGGAGATCATGGCTAAAACGGTTATGATGGATTCCTATGACACGTAAGAGCTATGTCAGGAAGATTCAATGATAGGTGAGGACATGTGGCAACTGATAAATTTGAGTACTGTTCCTATTTTCTCAAAGAATGGTAAAACCCTAATACATTTATCTTTGGGAGTAGCCCTAAAAAGTGAAGCGCATGATATAAGATTTTTTAGGGTTGTGAAGAGAAGTGATGCAAGTGTATTGTTGGAACATTTTATGCTGCCACGATTTTTCTTCAAGGGTTTTGAAATCTTCTGAAAGAACTTGCATTGCAAGTGTATTGTAAGTTGTAATAGCTTTGATCAATACATTGTGCAGGTTTTGGAGTGCTGGGGTTTTTACCGAAAGGTTTCCCCAGCGTATATCATTGTGTCATTCTCTATTTTTCCATATGCATGGTATGTGGTTGCAATATCTTTGTTAAAGTAGTTAATGAATCTGAAATTGTAAGGATTTATAAGAATTTGCACAATACTCTCCTATAGAGATTAGCGTAGGAAGCTATTTTCGCACCTGAGTTTCCTTACAAGGAGTAGCTTTACAATATATTAAGTACAATAGACCTAGTTAAGGGTCAAACCCTATTAGGAGTCTTTTACAATTGTCCCTGTTAAGGGAGAGGATGCATTGTCTAAGAGCTCACTGCTCAAATGGGCAAAGGCTAAAACCTTTTGAATAATAGATACACGCTATATCTAGATCTTGGTGAACTGGGCTTTGACCTACTATCTAGATCCACGCATGCTACTTTCCATATGTTGTCATCAATGACAAACATATAGTCAGTACTGGCCTACTGGAAAATCTCCAACAATCTCCCCCTTTGGCATTGATGGTAACATGTGGAATGAAAAACCACCATTAACCCAAAGGAACATTTCTTTTATAAAATTCTCCATTTCCTCTTCAAAACTTCCCCAAAGATGAATCCTCCATCTATTGCAATATTTTCTAATATTCTGCATTTCCTCAACTGTACTGTTGTCATAACTAAATTCTGCTCCCCCTTAGTATATTACTCTTCTTTTTACTTTTGTTTTTCATGACTCTATATATATACTTGTTGGAAAAATGGTCAACACTCCCCTTGGGATTCATGACATGGCTTAATTGCCTCCTGTGTCTTTTATAATTCTAGTGGTTGTATCGAGCATTAATAGGTTGATATTTTGGTGCAATGACAACTACTACTTGTAACAAGTGATATCAGAGCTTGATCATAGGTTTGAATCCCCTTGGGTAACACTGAGGGGGAGATTTTTGGAAAAATGGTCAGCGCTCCCCTTGGGATTCATGACATGGCTTAACCACCTCTTGTGTCTTCTATAAGTCTAGTGGTTGTATCAAGCATTAATAGGTTGATCTTTTGGGGCAACAACAACTACTACTTGTAACAATACTCCCCCATTGAAATCAATGGCAAAGGGTGCCACTCATTTTAAGCATCGGTACTACTTATAAGGTAGAGTAGTCAACCTTCCATCAGTCCCTAAGGACTAATGCCATTCCTTCTTCCTTCTAAGCAGAATCAGGGAAGGGAATTACTCCCAACTTCCCCCTGAGATACTCAAAAGTATCCTTAGGCAAGGGCTTTGTGTACCAACTATTCTTTAGTACTCACATAGTCCAACTTGACGTCTTTCTCTGCCACTTTCTCTCTTAGGAAGTGATACTTGATCTCAATGTGTTTTGTCTTTGCATGCATCATAGGGTTCTTTGACATATTGATAGTGCTAGTGTTATCATAGTGAATAACAATAGGATAATCAATCTGAATTTCAAAATCTTTTATCATCTTCTTGATCCAAACAATTGTAGAATAATTCATGGATGTTGCAACATAATCCACTTCTACTATTGACTAAGAAATATAGTTTTGTTTCTTTCTTGTCCAAGTGACAAGTCTATCACCAAGAAACACTACTCCACCTAAAGTACTTTTTCTGTCATCAACACATCCTGCACAATCTACATCCGTGTACACATGAAGCTCAAGATTTTTTGAATTAGGATACCATAGACCATAATCTATAGTTCCCTACAAGTATTTGAATATTCTCTTTACTACCATGAGGTGACTTTGTTTAGGATCTGCTACAAATCTTCCAACTATACCAACTGCATTGGAAATGTCAGGTCTAGTCTAAGTAAGATAAATGAGTTTACCAATCATAGACTTATACAATGTTATATCAACTGCTGGTGAGTCATCTTCCTTTGTAAGATTGCATCCAGTAATCATAGGGGTTCCTACTGGCTTCCAATCATCCATCTTGAATTTCTTCAGTATCTCTTTCACATACTTTTATTGATTAATGGAAATCCCTTTTTTTGTCTACTGACATTTAATCCCAAAAACTACTTGATAGGACCAATCATACTCATGTGAAACTCATTCTGCATTTCTTTGGAAAATTCAGCACTGATTTTGTCATTACCTCCAAAGATAATGTCATCAACAAATATAGCTACAAGTAATAAACCTTGAGATGTCTCTCTAATGAATAGATTACAATCTGTTGCTCCTTTCTTGAATCCAATATTTGTTAAGTATCCATCTAGTCTCTCATACGATGTTCTAGGGGCTTACTTAAGTCCATAGAGGGCCTTCTTCAATCCACATACCATATCAGGTCTATTTGATAAAGTGAATCCTTCAGGCTGCTCAATGTATACTTCTTTTAAGTCTCCATTCAAGAATGCTGATTTGACATCCATCTAATAAAATTTGAAGTTTTTAACTATAGCATAAGCTAAAAACACCTTAATAGCTTCTAATCTACTCATAGGTGCAAATGTGTCTGAATAATCAATGCCTTCTCTTTGCGCATATCGCTTACATACTAATCTTTCTTTATTTCTTACTACTATACCATCTTCATTCATCTTGTTTTTGAATATACACTTTTTTCCAATCACATTCTTATCACTAGGTCTTGGGACCAGTTCCCAAGTGTCATTCTTAATGGTCTGATCAATTTCTTCTTTCATAGCATCATGCCAATCTGAATCCTTACAAGCATCTTCAACACTTAAAGGTTCAATCTGAGATAGAAAACATACCACATCACTACTAGCTGAGTTCTTTGCTTGTGATCTTATTAAGACTTTGTTGCTCTGATACCAATTTTTAGGAATATTCCCAAGAGATAACTGAGAGGGGGGTAGGACGGGGGGGGGGGGGGGGGGGGGGGGGCCGGTGAATTAGTTATCTACAAGTTTCAATTATTTATCCAATTAAGTATACTTAAACATAAAGCATAAACACAATGAAAGAACACTTGAACACAAAATCAATATTTTGGTTACGGGGAAACCCAAATAGGTAAAAACCCTAGTGGGACTTGATACCCACTAATATTCTATACTAGTGTATAATGATCCTTGCTAGAAGATCCTTTACCTTGTTAGGAGTAGCTTTACAATATATTAAGTACAGTAGACCTGGTTAAGGGTCAGACCCTATTAGGAGTCTTTTACAAGTGTCCCTATTAGGGGAGAGGACACACTATCTAAGAGCTCACTGCTCAAATGGGTGAAGGCTACAACCTTTTGAGTAATAGATACACACTATATCTGGATCTTGGTGAACTGCTCTTTAACCTGTTGTCTGGATCAGTTCCAATGAATAGCACACATTCTCTACTTGGTCACATAGACCTTCTTTTGATGGTTCAACACTTCGCACACTCTACTTTGCTTTGCTTAATCAACCATGAACCACACTCAAGCAATCACAAATGACTGCCTATAAATATTTTTCCTCCATTATGATAGAAGGAAAAGTTGCACACACCTATTGGAGAGATGCGGTCAATACAATAGTCTATACAATCAATAGAATTCAGTTAAGGCCTAGAGCTAACAAAACACCTTATGAGCTATGGTTTGGTAATGTTCCCACTGTAAAATACTTCAAAATCTTTGGAAGCAAGTGCTACATCAAGAGGGATGAAGTAGTAGGCAAGTTTGATGTAAGAAGTGATGAAGGTATTTTTCTTGATTACTCTACTAAAATTAAAGCTTATAGATGTTTCAATTTAAGATTGAAAAAGATCATTGAAAGTGCTCATGTAAAGATTGATGAAAAGTTTATGATTCAAGAAAGATATCATGATTACTCACCCATGATTGAAGAAAAACCTAGACCATCCACTAGTGAGATAGTCATTAAGGAAATGTTTGACAACATTGATGTGTTGTTCAATGATCCAGAGACAAGTGAAAAAGGTACTCCTAAGGCTGATGAGTCAACATCACCTAAAGTTCCAAAGTTTACATCAAGAAATCATTCCAAGAAAGACATCATTGGAGATCAGAGCGACAAAGTCTTAACAAGATCACAAGCAAAGAACTCAGCTAGCAGTGATGCAGTATGTTTACTATCTCAGATTGAACCTTTAAGTGTTGAAGATAAATTAGAGGCTCTAAATCTTTTGATACACCAAGAATAATAACAACCAATTGAATATAATAACATCAACTTAGCTTATCTCCCATTTAAATTTCTTATCCGCTGAATCAAACTCATTGGTAGATATTTTACCTTCACCATAGACTGAGATTGTACTCCATTACTATGTGGGTCCATCACTCTCAAAACCACCATCTTCTCTCCATTTACAAATACGAAGCTCAATACACAATACTTTTCTACCATCATTTGGAATGGTCTATCAAAAGTGTGGACCACCACTTTTTCCTTCTTAAGAACTGAATGCACAATATAACAAGCAAAGAATAATAGCACCTAGGCTATCACCTCAAGGAGAATGCTCACCACATTCGATTACACCAAGTGTCGATATATATTTATGAATGAAGTTGATAATAAGAGTAACTTGAAATCATTTTCAACTTAAATATCATTACCCATCAATCAGTCGACCCTTCTCTTAAATGCATTCTCTACAAACAAAACAGCTCCCAAAATCATTGCATGTCACCAACCAAGCACATTATAATGGTTCTTTGAAACTGTTTCATACATAAATCCAATCAACCATGTATATTCATATTTTTTTATCAAAATTTGCTAAATGCAGTAACTGTTAACGTCCCAAATCGGGATAGTTACCATAACTTGAATCATCATTACAAAATTCTTTAACCATAGCAAGGAAGAACCCACTTCCTATTGCTGTTACATTCTTCCGTAGGAAGCCGAACATAGAGATAGTTATGAAACTTAATTTTAGTCACTGTTAGACTCTCAACAATTTCAACTAAAACAAGAAATGTGTATCAACTTCACACATGCATAAACTCTTTTCACAAAACTAGAATCGGCTTACACCAGTTTGGTCAATAATTTTGATAGTTACACAATGAATTGAGAATTGGCTTATTAAACTATCAATTATTTTATCTAAATCATAGTCTAGGAATTGAAACAATAACAAAATAGACTATTCAACATGGTTCATCAATAACTCAAAAATAGCCGATTCATTATACTGTTGAATCCTTCCATCAAACCGAAACCATAATAATATATTAACCATCCAATGGGAAACATGAGAGAATCATAAATCGCTACTATTAAAATACATTTCATTAAACAGGAAGATTACAAAATGTGAATGGCTCTCTGGCTGGCGGCTAGAGAGCCCAAATTCTTACATCTCCTTTTCACTATAAAAATGTAACCTCCTGTTTTGATCCCCTTTTGATTTCACAATCTTGTCTATATAAAGACAATCATAGCAGTTACAAAACTGTACATTTCCCTTCAACACTTTGTATTTTATTCAGTTACAAATGTCATTTAAACCGATCTCTAATACATTGAAAATTAATCAATTAAACTAGATCTTAAAGTAGCTCCAAGAACTTTTTAAAATGACTTAATAAACAAATCACTTTTGAGATGACTTAAACAATATAAAACTTGTAGATGGAGGTGCCCCTGCACCATACGCCCAAGCTTCAAAATTTCCATGTCCCATAGAAATGCCTTGGTGATATTTCTACAACAAGTTATGCCTCTTTGTCTTCATGCAATTGATGACTTCATTGCTCCCACTCTTTCCATCAACTCTGACTCCTATCATCGGAGTTATGCGGCTACCTCCAATGGTCCTTCTCCATTCTATAGTCCACTCCTCCATGCTACATCACAAGTGTTGTCCCTCACCTGGGAGTCCCTCATGCCTCTCTCCTAGTCTATCAGTGACACACAAGACCATCCTATGGCCTTTAGTAGACCTCTCTATCCACCCATTTGCAGTTGAATGAACTGGCACCAAATTTGCAACCATAACACTGCCTGGTGTAGATCCCATCTACATGCTTAGAATCTTCTGAGCTCTAATACCATTCTGATGCAGAGGAAATCAATGATGTCTTCAAATCTAAAAAATTTTCTAGCTTTCTTTACAAAATTTGATTAAGGGCTCCAACACGTTCATTATTTCCAATAACATTAACTCCAAATTCAACTCCATAATCTTCTTTGAATAAAAACTCACCATTCACCACATCTTGCCTTCCCCGCAGACCGAGATTGAACTCATGATCATGCGTGTGGGCTCAATAAAAGCATGCACATATAGATATAAGTTCACCACCTTTCCTGGTCGAAACACAATAATCTTGCTGCTATCCTTATAAGATAGTCTTAATATCCTTCGGCAAGGGCCCAGTTTTGAATCTAATACTCCTTATCCTTTAGAGACAACATGTGCTATCAGTCAGCTCCTTCAAACTCAATAGTTCTACAAACTTACCAACTTCCCATTAGGAATCTCATGATTCGACACCACTACGGGATTCAAGTAATGGTTCTTGGAAACTCGTTACACACTTAATGATGTTCATTGCTAAATAAAATCCTGAGACCATGAATTAACTTATATCAACAAAATAGAGAGAACTTCAAACTGAATAACACAACTGGTTCCATGAACCATTTGTCAAGAGATAACATTAACATTTTAAATAATTACCACTTTGTCAACATAAGATGATTAATGTCCCCAAATCGGCTCGTCATAACCAAAAATTGATACGCATTATTATATTATCTCATAAAATGTCAAAACCAATAACAATATAATGCCACATCAAATGAGAAACTATGAAATCGATCACAAAAACTATTAAGAAAATGACTTCAACATAATTTGAAAATTACAATGATTGACTCCTTACATTATAATTCATTCAGATCAAAAACATACATGCAATGTATGGCTCTCTGGCTGGAGGCCAAAGAGCTTGATCTTTCCACTTTTCCCTATATACCTGTAACCTCTCTATCAACCTCTCTTTTGCAGATTGGGCCTTATTGTGTTCTCAAGCACCTATACCCTGATGACCCTGATTTTGCAAAGATATATCAAATTTTCACAAAGATGGTTGGAAGATACCATACTAAATTTTTTGAATATCTGATTTAGAATGGACTCCTATTCAAAGGAGCTCAACTATGTATACCAAAATTTTTGATGAGGACAAACATAATCATGGAAAAGCACTGTGGTGACCTAGGAGGTCACTTTGGCATTGATAAGACATCAGACATGGTAAGGAGAAGTTATTTTTGGCCTAAAATGAACAATGATGTTAAGAAGTTCATATAAACTTGAATAATATGTCAACAAGCTAAAGGTGTGTCAACCAATCAAGGACTATATCAACCCTTACCAATTCCCTCTAGACCATGGGAGTCCATCTCAATGGATTTTGTAATGGGGTTCCCTAAAACAAAGCAAGGCTTTGATAGTGTTTTTGTAATAGTGTATAGGTTTAGTAAAATGGTCCATTTTGTACCATGTAAAAGCACAAATGATGCTTCTCACATTACACATCTTTTCTTCAAAGAGGTAGTTAGGATCCATGGTCTACCTCAAACAATTGTATCAGACAAGGATGTGAAGTTCCAAGGCCATTTTTGGAGGACACTCTTCAAGAAATTGGGAACAAATCTTACCTATAGCTCTTCCTATCACCCACAAATAGATGGGCAGACTGAGATAGTAAATAGATCCTTAGGAAATCTCCTAAGATGCCTAACCAAACAATATGCTTAAATTTGGGATACACTCCTACCGCAGGCAAAGTTTACATTTAATGATTCCATGAACAGGTCAACTGTAAAAGCTCGATTCCAAGCAGTATATGGTCTTCATCCCAAAGGACCATTAGACCTGATAGAACTACCATCTGACTTCAAAGTTAGTGCTCAAGGCCAAGAACTGGCAGAACTCATCACAAAGGTGCAGCATGAGGTCAAAGAATCATTGCAAAGATCCAGTTTGAAGTACAAGGAACATGCTGATAAGAGAAGAAGTGCGATCCACTTCAAAGTAGGAGACAAGGTTTGGGCATTTCTGAGGAAAGAGAGACTACCTAAGGGTAGATACTCTATAATTCATATGAATAAAGTAGGACCTTGTAGTATACTAAACAA
This sequence comes from Chamaecyparis obtusa, assembly GCA_027943335.1. NCBI lineage: Eukaryota > Viridiplantae > Streptophyta > Pinopsida > Cupressales > Cupressaceae > Chamaecyparis > Chamaecyparis obtusa. The sequence continues at coordinate 203,959 of BSBK01003323.1, read as the reverse complement.
AATGGGTGAGAATGCTTATGAGATATCTCTTCCCCCAACCTTGCAAATCTCCCCAATATTCAATGTTGCAGACCTCACACCCCACAAAGCTACAACAGATTCAATGACTAAACAAGGTGAGGAAATAAACATCAATGATGAAGACTATGTCATGAATATTCCTCAAAGCAAACTAGTAGAGTTAGAAGAAATATTGGACACCAAGTTGCTGAAGAAAACTAGAACCAAGAACTATATGCAGTACTTAGTCAAATGGAAAGGGCTCCCCAACATAGATGCAACTTGGCTGATCGAAGACCAAATCAAGAAAATTGGCTTAGGATTTTTTTATTTTCATTTTTTTAATGCTTTAGATCCATGTTGGATCAATAGATTAGGTCTAGACCAAGTTTGGTCTCCTAGCATGCAAAAGTTGCAAAAATGTTGTAAAAGTTGCTTAACAACTTTGACAACTTTTACCAAAAGTTGTAAACAAAGGCCCCAATGGTCATATGGTTTGAAATTCAGTTGTAACCAATGGGGAACACCTTCATAAGCCCTTTTAGGTAGGTGGAAGGTAAGATATGTAATTTTGGCAATTTGAATCAGTAAAATATAACCATTTCTCTGCAAATTCGATTATCAAAAAGTTCGTACGGACATGTACAAGGCTTGAGCATGAAAGTCTGATACTTTTTGTTACCTTTGTTAGTTTTCTTTACTTTTTTTTTATCGCATGTATTGATCTTTTATAAGTTGAAAGTTATTCAAGTTTTTTCCTAGGTTTTCCGAATTAAGACCCTGAACCAGGGTTCCAATTGGTCTTATGTGTTCTAATCAATTCCACCTTGGGAATTTGATGCCTCTTGGTGGAATTCAATTTTTATCTATGTATGTTGAAATTATGTAGGTTAGAGGTGGTAATTTTTAGGGACATGACCTCTCTATGATGCCCTAGGTGTACATATCTATGTGTGCACCTTCAGAATTTAGACACTAGTCCACACAACTCGCTATTGGAGAATCACCAGGCCCTATGCCCTAGTATCTAGAAGACTCTTATGTACCCTCACATGATCCAAGGATTGGATTTGGAATTAGGTGTACGGACAGGGTACCTGTAGTGCAAATATAGCCTAATTAGGCCTAAGCCCAAGGGAAAATCAACATTCCATTGTCTCTTTCACTCACAATTAGGTCTTGCACCCTTAGCATGTTGAGTTAGGCCCAAAAAGGGTACCCAAATATATGATTTATTGACAAGTTTGTGTGGAAATGTGTGATCACAATCAATATTAATGCTCCTGGAAGGCTACAAGCCTAAAAATGAATTAGTAAGGCTAACATGCCAAAATTATTGTCTTTGTTGCATATGAGTAGTTGCGCTCTTATGTCAAGAACCTAAATAGACCAAGGAAAAGTGTGTGGTCACCCCTGGTTCTAATTATGACATTTGGGAAGTTTTGTGCAGAACAACTTAAGTGTCTAGTTGCCGACTAGTGATTAGTTGGACTTGGAAGACTTGATAGGTCTCAATGATTTAGTACCCTATATATTAGGCTGGGATAACCTAGAACAAGTCATTTCCTACACTTGTGATAACTGTGAGAGGCACTCATTATTGGAAAACTTTCTTGCAGTTTCTACCTTGAACCCTTTGAGGTTTTGTTGAGGGACTAGTTTGGTCCTTGTTCGCACTTCCACCTGCCCACTTTGCATCAATTTGTCTAGATACAAATTAGATACCTTTCCAACAATATGGAAGCACATGTATATGATCAAAGACCCAAATATAAATATCCTGGTCTTATCATGCTTGATTCCCTTGATGTTGTCAATTAGCTATACACGCAAGATCTCACACAGGTTGAACTCTCCATTCTCATTTACAATTCTTATGGCTGCAATAATTGTGGCCATAGACACACTGTTTACCCTATTGGTGTGTTGAAACCTATATCCAAGTATCATAGACATCAATTTGATGTCATCTTTCTCAATAGGCTCGATAGTCATACCACACCTATCACTTCTTGATTTGCAAGTATGTTCAACAATCTTCCTCGCATCTTTTCCCACTAGAAGGACAACGCCTATCCTTGAGAGGCCTATCATCTCATGAATTAGGTCATTAGTAATTCTAACCAACACTTCACCTATCTAAAATAGGTCATCATGAATTATGCTCAGCAGAATCTTGATCCATTCTGATTCATAGAACTCATATGTCGTAGCATACTCCACTATAGGGTGATTATTCCATCGCACATACTCATCCATAAAGGTTTTGTCTGATTTTAACATAGTTTCCATGTGCACCCTTAATTTTTCCAATCCAACTAGTTCTTTCTTATAGTAGATGTATGCCCTAATGTCCTTGACATGCATAACACCCATAGGCATGCGGGAGAATGCCCCTTCTAGGTCATCTAGTGTTTATTTAAATGGATGCCTCTTAAACATATATCTTTCATTTTTTGAAACATCAAATACTATAGGAGTAGCCATCACTTGTATAATGCTTTCCAAATGATCTTGAAGACTTCTTGAATCGACACGATGAACTAGGGTTTCCGCAATCGATCAAATGCAGAGAAAATCACTTAATGAATCAAAGTTGAATCCTTCTCAATCAAATGCTAGGGCTCTTCTACTCTCCAATTGCTCTCAATTTGAATGCAATGAGAGATTTTCAAACTTCTATGTACTTTAAAGTAGAAATTTTTCCATTAATGTTTGCCGCATAAACCAGGCTATCAATTGAATTTTTCTATTTTTCATTTTGCAAACAATCAACTAGTGCACTCTCGCACATAGGTTCTACTAGTATCCAAAAGCTTAATTCCAAATGCACATACTTTGAGAGTGAGTATACCAGCTACACAAGGGGCTAGAGCTAGATTAGGTCCCCCTATGACCCTGAGGGCCATTCATCCAGATGTAGAGGGTGTGTCCATTGTGGATGCATCCAATACATACTCATCAACCTTGTCCTTCTTTTCTTCTGACCAAATCAAGCTCACATCCTCTGAAGCTTTCAAAAAATTGACTTCTCCTTCGAGATCCAAAACTGCTTCTTGAAATTTTTTAAGGCTTTCCCGACCTTGCATCCTTGATCTGCAAAACTTTGAGATGTGTCCAACCTTGTTACAAGAGTGAAGAATGACTGGATGCCTTATATTCCTCAGCGCATTAACATGAGTCACCATTTTACATTGTTTAGCTAAGTGACCATTATAGTTACATATCTTACATGTAACATTCTGAGAACTTCTTACATTTAACTGATTCTGATTTCTTTGATTATACCGAGTCTTATTCTTTTGACTTGTCTTGCAATTCATAGCTCTATGACCAAATTTATTGCATGAATAACAGTAACCTATAATACCTAAAATGTAATGTCTAAGAATACCAAACTAAGCTAGCATTCAACAAAACAAAGCAAGTAGAACCTATTAGTCCATTTTCCTGTCATAGAAAAATCCTACGAAAATGGCCTATTTCCCTTGTGTTTTGTGAAGTTGTCCTGCCTTGCCTACAAGCTTGTTTTAATGTGTGAAGAATATCCATAATGTTTTATAGCTTGCACTCTTAGCCCCATGTTCTTTAATGTGTCACCGTGCTCCAGTTCAAATCACATATGCTAAATCATAAAATCCAGGGAGATATTCAAGTTTCAAGGCATCCTGGAAATTGATCCTTCATATCAGGTGGTGTCAAAATTGTCTAAGCATAAAAACCCTCAATGTTTTCACATTCCTTTGTTACCTTTGTGTCAATGTGTAAACCCTTGTTTTTGTCAGCCTTTCACCTCTTCACAGCTATTCCCTGGCATCAACATTTCTTATGTGCACTGCTGCGACTAGGTGGGGCCTAGTTCTTGATGTTTAGTCACTTGAGCTTCAGTTTCCTAGGTGGTTAAGTTTTTCATTCAGTGATCACGTGACTATGTGTTCATGGGATCTCTTGATTTTGGTGATTAGTTCTTTAACCTTCGGTGATCTAGCAAGCAGTTGGGTTTCTTCTGGCAGTTTGATAGGATCTATAGTTGTCGCATGATCATAAGGAATATTCTTTTCCTTTGTGATCATGCAAATGTGTGCTATAAATGTGTCACACTTCTATGAATCATTACATGCAAGGAAACTCAAGAATGAGCCCTCACAAATCGATCCATAGCTCTCTAGGCATGGAGTGCAAGGGCTTTTAAGAATGCTCTCAGCTAGAGCTATTTAGCCTATAACCTTGCTAGTAAACCATGCAATGGGAGATTCAATGAAGACAAGGGCAAGAATGCCAATATCCTCAAGAATCAAGAATTAAAATGCAATGCAACTATACTAGAAATGGAAATACAAGCTAAGCTATGAAAGGAAATATGCAAGTGTTACAACCCAAGCTAATTAATCTATGTGAGCTAATCTAGAGCATAGAAATGAAGCTAATCTAAGAAAACATAAATATGAAGCTAAGCTAAGAATGCAAGAATGAGATGTAGATGCTAAGAATGCTCCAAATCTCCAAAAGCTCCAAAGTGACCTAGAAAACCTGCAGCATAAAGTTAGCATAAAAAGTTGGGGATCTAGTATGAAGAAGAGAGCTCTTCTTTTATAGGAAATGAGGAGAAATGGACCATGGAGATTAAGAGGCAAAAGATTTAATCAACGGTGGAGCTTGAAAGAGGAGCAATCCATGTGCACACATATCCTCCAATGGGAAAATAAGAGTTGACTTTTGTGTCCATATGAGACAAAAAGTGCTTTTTCCCTTTTTATAAAATAAGAATAATGCTTTATTTGTGCAACTTAGGATAAGAGGAGAAGTGGGGGCTTTTTATTTATTAAAAGGGGAGGGAATTCCTTTTAAATAAATAAAAACTTAGGATAAGATGGTTAGCCCATAGAAAATAATCGAATAAATGATAGAACTAGGATTTGATCAAGAGCAAGCAATTGATGATTTAGCAAAAGGGGCTAATAGTCTAGGTGACCATTTTTAGGTGTATACAGCAACCACCATCTGATTTATGGCTGATGTCACGGTGGGTCCACTATCAGATTTGTTGCGGCGTGCTTGCTCCTAATTGGACATTGTTGCGGTGATGTGGCTTTTCTTGGTGGGGCTAGTATTTCAATTTCTAGGAAAATTTAAAGTTCGGCTATGATCTACAATTATCGCGTGATCGCAAGGAATATTCTTTCCCTTTTTTATCATGCAACCACTGTGCAATGATGTGGTAAGGCAGTGGGTCTGAGGTGCCAATCATGCTAAGGTGCTCAATTTCTATTGGCTGCTGAGGTGGTGATGTGGCTCTGGACTTTTCATGGGCTTGTTGACCATTGCATCAAATTTTACGGACCACCTGATCTGTCGGGAAAGAATAAGATCGATAGTCTTGTTTTAATTATTGATCGGTTAGCCATTGTAGCTAAATTTTAAATCTTTCCCAGGGGGTTGTCTTACCATTATTTTCACAATGAGTTGTATGCGACAGATGGGTTGCTTGGAATTGATTTCTTCAGCACAGTTTCTATTGGAAAGATGATGATGAAGATTTGGGTGGTCGTCCTGATCTGATTTTGCTTCCTAGGATGCCACGTCAGTTTGAATGCAAAGGACTATTGTTTTGGAATAGGCAGCTAGGGTTTGGTCATGTGTCAGGGATCTCCATGTTATGTACATGCAAAGTTTCCCAAGTGGATCCTGGCATTGAAATGACTTTTTCCTACAACAAGAAGGTAGTAACTTGTGATCATAGTTAGCCTATGGCGATGAAACCGATGTAATTGTATGTCATATTTGATTTGATTTTCTCGAGTTTCTAAGGTTTCTCTGCATTCTTTAATTTCTTGTTCAAGGTAGTTTTTGTAGACCTAGTGTTTCCCTAAATGATTCATAGCTTGTTGCAATCCTTGTTCCTATAAAAGGATTTTCAAGATCATTTAGAGGGGTTCCAGTTTCCTTTCTAGATTTGGCTACTGATTCTGCTCTCTCTTTTTAGAGTTGGTTCCATGAATGGTTCGTCCTATAGTATTTTCCTTCTTCTCTGCATATAGGGTGTTCCCTCTTTCCTTTCTGGCTATGAGAATACAATATAAGTTGTAATAGTTTGTCTTATGGATGAGATTTCAATACTATTTTGTGCTGCTATTAGATTGTCTCCATTTGAGTTTTAGGCTTATTAATTGAAGCATCAAGGGTGTTTTAGTCTTTCTATTTGCATTTCCTAAGTGTCTACATTAGATTTTTTTTCACAAAAGTAATTGAGTTTAGGACTGGTTTTCAGATGTGTATGAGCTAGGGTATCAAGGGTATCTCATGCTTGTCTTTCAGTGAATGATGATTAATGTATTGCTTGATTCCTAGGTCTCTTCTAAGGGAAGGGTTAAAATCCTTTTAACATGTGATAGCATATCTGGGTACATGGGTGGGTTGTTGAAGTGTGATCTCATCAGTCGTGAATGTGTTGTCTTCTTGTTTCATAGCTTTGTTGCAGTGAGGCATTTGACTCTATTTCCCATTGGATAAGGCACTCGTCTATGAGAGACTTAGTGTATTTTAGGGGTCCATTCAACCCAACATCAAGCTCATTCAAATATACTATTCCTTTCATGTTGTTAGTAGGTAGTAGGAGGTCCATTCTAGTTTTTAGATTCATTCCATGCAAGTAGGTTATTGCATTAGGTTTGGTTCAGTGGGGTACAAGATACCTACAGGAGTCTAAAAGCTATTCCACAATAATATATCTGCAGGCCTATTGTTCATCAAGAAGATTCATGAGTGTGTAGATAAGGCAATACCTGCTTGAGTGATGTGGACCTCGAAGAAGGAGGAGGATGCCCTCAGTCCTCATCAATTGACACTTTTTTCCTGTCAGACTTTGGAGTGGAGACTAACCAGTTTGTCATCATAGTGTAAACTTGACACTATGGAGAAAAAGTGGGAACCAACAAAATGGAGATGCCACTGGGGAAGAAGTAAAAGACAACAAGCTTCCTTGCTTGGCTGGATTATCCTAGAGTCTTGGTTGAAAAATAGAGTCAAATAGAAAAAAACACATTTGTAAAATTTTCTCACTATGTGCTGAGTGGCGACTCTAAGTTCTCTGTTTGATCAGTGCAGTCCCTAATAAATAGTGTGTACCTAGTGTGTTTTTAGTTGGCTGGAAGTAGATACAAAAACATTGTGTATTTTCCTCATCAAGGAGGTGGTGACTCTAGAAAGAAAAGAACCTGATGGAGCTATAGATGAGCTCTAGATCTGCCCTACTTCGAGTCAGCAAGGTTTCTACTGTAGAACTTCCAAGTATTATGTTTTCATGTTAAGAAATGTTTCCTTATAAGGTGATTTGAGCAACAAGAGAAGGAAAAAGGTGTGAAAGAGAGGTTGGCATGCTTCAAAGAATTAGGATTGCAGTTTTGCAAAAAATTTGGTGAAGCATGGATGTAGTCCTGGTGATTGAAGGGATGGATAGTGAAAATTGCAGTTTCATTTTTTAGCCCATGAGTATCCACACATGTTGGCCACAGAATGGTCATGATGTTTGCAGGTGGTTGGTCACATGTGTGGATGAAAATTAGACCTTTGTTTCTGAAGGGTTTTTGATTTTCTTGTGGTGGCCCAAGGCCACCAAATAAAGTTCTAAATCTTGTAAATTTTTGTAAATATTCTTCCCTTTCTGTTGTGTGTTTCGTTTCCTGTCTTCGGTTGCCAATTTTTTGTGAGGGTTCCCTATTTTTTGTCCTATGGGTGGTCTGCTTCCTCTAGAAATTTTGAATCCTTTCCATGCCTGCAAGAGGCATGCATCCCCAGATAGAGCTACTGTTAGTCCATTTTCCTATCATAGAAAAATCCTACAAAAATGGCACGTTTCCCTTGTGTTCTGTGAAGTTATCCCGCCCTGTCTGCAAGCTTTTTTTAATGTGCAAAGAAGATCCATAATGTTTTATAGCTTTCACTCTTAGCCCCATGTTCTTCAATGTGTCACCATGCTCCAATTCAAATCACATGTGCTAAATCATAAAAACCAGGGAAATATTCAAGTTTCAAGGTGTGCTGGAAATTGATCCTTCATATCGGGTGGTGTCAAAATTGTCTAAGCATAAAAACCCTTGATGTTTTCACATTTCTTTGTTAGCTTTGTGTCAATCTATAAAATCTGGTTGTTTTTGGCCTTTTGCCTCTTCGCAGCTATTCTCTAGCATCAACATTTCTTATGTGCACCGTTGCGACCGAGTGGGGCCCAATTCTTGATGTTTAGTCGCTTGATCTCTAGTTTCCTAGGTGGTTAAGTTTTTCATTTGGAAATCACATGACTGTGTGTTCGTGGGATCTCTTGATTCTGGTGGTTAAGTGCTTTTCATTCTGTGACCTGGCATTTTCTTCAGTCACATGGTTGTGTAATCCTGGTGGTTAGTTCTTTAACCTTCAGTGATCTGGTGAGTGGTTGGGTTTCTTTTGGCAGTTTGATAGGATCTACGATTGTCGCATAATCGTAAAGAATATTTTTTTCCTTTGCGATCATGTGACCACCATCTAATTTATGGCTGATGTCACGGTGGGTCCACTGTCAAATTTTCTGTAGCGTGCTTGCTCCTGATTGGTCGGTGTGGCGGGTGACGTGGCTTTTCTCAGTGGGGCCAATTTTTTTATGTCTATGCAAGTTTAAAGTTTGGCTATGATCTATAGTTGTCACATGATCACAAGGAATATTCTTTCCCTTTACGATCATGCAACCATCATCCGATGATGTGGTAAGTAAGATGGTGGGTCCAAGGTGCCAATCTTACTAAGGTGCTCGATTTCTATTGGTTGTCGAGGTGGTGATGTGGCTCTGGACTTTTAGTGGGCTTGTTGACCATTGTGTCAAATTTTACGGACCGCCCGATCTACCAGGAAAGACTGAGATTGATGGTCTTGTTTTAATTATTGATTGGTTAGCCATTGTAGCTAAATTTTAAATCTTTCCCAGGGGATTTTCTTACCAGTATTTTCACAGTGAGTCATATGCAATAGATGGGTTTCTTGGAATTGATTTCTTTAGGGTAGTTGTTGTTGCAAAGATGATGATGAAGATCTGGGTGGTTGTCCTGATCTGATTTTGCTTCCTGGGATGCCATGTTGGTTTGAATGCAAAGGACTATTGTTTTGGTGCAGGTAGCTAGGGTTTGGTTGTGTGTCAGGGATCTCCATGTTATGTACATGTGAAGTTTCCCAAGTGGCTCCTAGCATTGAAGTGACATTTTCCTACAATAAGAAGGTAGTAACTTGTGATCATAGTTAACCTATGGTGATGAAACTGATGTAATTGTATGTCAGATTTGATTTGATTTTCTTAGGTTTCTAGGGTTTCTCTACATTCTTTAATTTCTTGTTTAGACTAGTTGTTGCAGACCTAGTGTTGCCCTAAATGATCCATAGCTTGTTGCAATCCTTGTTCCTATAAAAGGATTTTCAAGATCATTTAGAGGGGTTCCAATTTCCTTTCTAGTTTTGGCTCCTGGTTTCACTCCCTCTTTTGAGAGCTGGTTCCATGAATGGTTCATCCTGTAGTATTTTCCTTCTTCTCTACATATAGGGTGTTCCCTCTTTACTTTCTAGCTATGAGAATACAATATAAGTTGTAATAGTTTGTCTTATGTATGAGATTTCAATACCATTTTCTGCTACTATCAAATTGTCTCCATTTGATTTTTAGGCTTATTGATTGAAGCATCAAGGGTGTTTTAGTCTTTCTATTCGCATTTCCTAAGTGTCTACAATAAAGTTGATTTTGTAAAAGTAACTGAGTTTAGGACTAGTTTTCAGATGTGTATGAGCTGGGGTATCAAGGGTATCTCATACTTGTCTTTTAGTGGATGTTGATTAATGTATTGCTTGATTCCTAGGTCTCTTCTAAGGGAAGGGTTAAAATCCTTTTAACATGTGATAGCATATCTGGGTACATAGGTGGGTTGTTGAAGTGTGATCTGATCAGTGGTGAATGTGTTGTCTTCTTGTTTCATAGCTCTGTTGCAGTGAGGCATTTAACTCTGCTGCCCATTGGATAAGGCATCGGTCTATGAGAGACTTAGGGTATTTTAGGGGTCCATTCAACCCAACATCAAGCTCATTCAAATATACTATTCCTTTCATGTTGTTAGTAGGTAGTATGAGGTCCATTCTAGTTTTTAGATTCATTCCATGCAAGTAGGTTATTGCATTAGGTTTGGTTCATTGGGGTACAAGATACCTGTAGGAGTCTGAAAGCTATTCAGAAATAATATATCTGTAGGCCTTTTGTTCATTGAGAAGAGTCACGAGTGTGCAGATAAGGCAATACTTGCCTAAGTGATGTGGATCTTGAAGAAGAAGGAGGATGCCCTCAGTCCTCATTAATTGGCACTTTTTCCCTGTCAGACTTTGGAGCAAAGACTAACCAATTTGTCATCATAGTGTAAACCTGACATTGTGGGGAAAAAGTGGGAACCAAAAGAACCTTTAAGATTAGACCTACAAAATGAAAGAAAAATACTCAAAACAAATACAAAACCTTCAAGTTTTGATGGGCCTCATCAATGATGGATTCACATGAAGGATTGAGATGACATGACTCTTCAGCTTTAGGAGATGGATTTTTTGTTGGCTTCCTTGTGAAACTCCTTGGAGACTTTTGTGATGGAGGTTGAGGTGAAGGATTGGTGTGTGTAGAAGATGGACATCTAGGATAGTCCACACATATAGGTGGGGTAGTGGATTGTGAGCTTGGTTGAGGGGATGATTGTGCAAAAATGGAGATGGAGGATGACATGACTAGATAGTTCACATAAGTGGGCATGGAGGAATCTTGTGAACTAGATTGACTAACTAGTGTGGCAGGGGTGATGGATCAAGACATGGGATATGAAGTGGATTGAGGGATGCATATTTCTAGTAGAAGGGGATTTTTGGTAATGTAGGTAGGTATAGAAAATGGTAGATTGAGATAGGATGGAGGAGAAAGGTAGGGTAGATAGGATGGTGGATTAGCAATAGTATGGGGATTATGGTGTTGGATTGGAAGACTAGGATCTTGATTTTGAAAATGGGCTGGAGGATAAGGAGATGGAGGATTTGGATTAGGATGTGGGGGATAAGTGGGTACAATATAGGAAGAAGGTGTGGATAATGGATTTCCCTTGTCAAAGGTATGATAAGGAGTACTAGTGTGTATGTATGGAGAACTGGTGTGGTAGTTTGGAGGGATGATTGGATTTTGAGTTATTTTTGGAGCAAGCTTGGTAAGGTTTTCAAGGTATTCATCGTAATCAACAAGACTATCATCATCATTGGAATAGGATAAAGTGGGAGAAAAGGTGGTATGACCGAACTCATCATAAAGGAATTGGGGCATGATAATTTGCAGATGAGTTGGATGGGGATGAAGGATGAGGATGGAAGGAAAGCTAAAGCTCAGATTATGATGGTCAATAAGCTCAGATTGAGATTTGGATCAAGCTCAGGATAGGAGGAAAGACTAACTATAAAGAGGATGGAAAGGGGATGAGGGATGACCAAGATGACTTTTCTATCCTATGATATGGGGGGGAAAGGAGGACAATAATGGATGGAAAGGATGCAGGATGACGTGAACACCAAGATTAGGAGACTAGGATGATAGGATTTTAGAGGCTTGGGTGACTTCTAGATTGGAGGATTAGACTGACATGGCAAATGATTTGTTTGTAGAACTTTTTTATTGTGTATGTTCAACAAATGTTTTCACTAGTTTTGTAACTTTGAGAACACGCACAAGAAATTTCTACCTATAAGATAGGATAGTATCATAACCTTTTCCCACAACTTGGTATTCCAAAAGAGGAATACACATGGTGAGTAATCTTCAAGTGACCCAGGAAACCACTTGGGTCATTCCTTGGAAAAAGATTATGATAGTTTTAGGAGTAGATTGGGCGGACCTCTGATTAATGGCTTCTAGTAAGATCTGTGGCGTCCCCCCAATCAGTTTGTACGCGCATGACTCACTTAAGAGCCTAGTTGACCATGTCAAAATCCTAAGGATATTCACCTACCTCAGGATACCATCAAAATGCATCACCTAAGCTTGAGGGGATAAGGAGAGAGTTTTCTCAACACCTTATTTATATACCGATCAGGGAATTGCTAGTTTGAGGTCATTCTCTAAACATGAAGCGCTTCTCTCTAGACAAGCCTCGCTAGAAGTGTTGTCAATCAGACTTGATCTTTCTCTTCAACCAAGATCCACGAAGCCAAGGGGAGAGGATATAGATACAAGTGGATTGCTTCCACATCACTTACTTTAACAAGGTTTATGCAAAAATGAAAATCTCTAAGGAAGTGTTAAAAAACACTCCTTCAAACATAGCAAGAAGCATTCATTCCAAATTGAACCTAGTTTATACTAAGTGTTTTCTATTGTAGAACATCAAACACTCATATTTAGCATGCAAGGTTCATTTTGAAAAGTAAATGACAATGCTTGGAAAATAGAAATTGCTTTGCAAAAAAAAGAAAAAGTGTTACTCCTTTTAGCACTCAAGACTTTGTTTGATCAATTTTAAGCACCAAATGAAGTGTTCATTGCATTGATTCTTTATCCCTTAAGCATTCAAGATTGAGTTTTGCTTGTTTTTAGAATCCAAAATGAAGTTGTTTAATTGCTTTGTCATTCTAATTATGCACTCAAGATTTGATTGTTTAGAGCCCAATTTGATTAGCACAAAAAACTAGCTGATGAAAAAAAAACTACTTTAAAATTTTCACCCCCCTTGTAGAAGGCATAACTTTCTGCTCACAACTTGAAAATGTGCTCCGTTTACATCCATGGAAAGATAATCCAATTATCTAGAGGCAAATTTCAATAGTACATGACTATTAGAAGCAATCATAGCCCAGAAATACTTCGAAGACCTCCAAAAATGCAATTTACTAAAACATCTTAAAAAATATAGATTTTTTGATTATTTTTCTTAAGCATTCGAGATTGGATTTTGATTTATTTTAAACACCATGAGAAATGTGTGAGTTCTATGTTTTTAGCTACTTAGAAAAATTTAAACCCGCATTTCTGCAAACACCTGCAATCCCACCAATAGAAAAACATGTTTCACAGACCTTACCAACGATCCCGCGAGACTATCAGAAATAAAAGCTGGCAAAAAGTAATAAATGCTCGACAAGGGATGATACTTGCGGATGCGTTCCCGCAGTCAATGACATTCCCCTAGAGTCAATAGTCAATCCTGCGTTGTGGGAATGAAGGTAGAAAAAAAAAAGAACAATAGTGTCTTACGGCTTATAAAGGATCAACAGGTAATCCCACCTTCTCAATAGCATTCCCACAATAGTCAAACAATGATCTTGCATTGCGGGAATGAAGGTAGAAAAATAAAAACAACAGTAAATGTCGTACGACTTACAAAAAGTACATAGGCAATCTTGCCTGGTCAACACGCATTCCCACAGAATGCTATCTCACAAAAAGGGTCCAATCAGTCACTAGCAAAGTCAGGACAAAGAGCCAAAAAAGATGGAAAAATAGAATTTTTCATTGCAGGAATGCGTTCCCTCAAGCCATACAAGTGTTCCCGTGGCCAAATCAGCGTTCCCGCATTCGTACAAGCATTCTCGCAAAATTGAGGATTTTTCAGATGTTGATGATGTGTAAAATATGAAGGTGAGAATATCTGCACAAATGTGTCTTCTTCGGACCTAAACCTGCAAAATACCCAAAAAATCCTTGCAGCACACTCAAACAACAAAAAACCTTAGTATTTGGGTTAGTTTTGCAAAACAAAAATAAGAAAGATGAAGAGAAATGACCATTGAAGTGGGTCCCACCGGGTGTGCCAAAATGTAATACCTAAAATGTAATGTCTAAGAATACCAAACTAAGTTAGCATTCAACAAAATAAAGCAAGTAGAACCTTTAAGATTAGACCTACAAAATGAAAGCAAAATACTCAAAAATATTGCAAAACCTTCAAGCAAAACCTCCAAGATGTAGAGGATTTGTCCAAAGATTGGATGTGTGCTCATAAACTTATCCTTCGAGCTTCAAGAGAGAAATGGACATAATAACTTTGCTTCAATGGTGGATGATAATGAAGGAGAAAGAGGCTCAATATAAATAAAAATGGGAGATGAATGGACGGTCAAGATGCAAACTTGAGGAATGGTGGAGATGCATCCAACAAAGAGCACATGGATTGTGCTTTCTCAAATGCATAGCATTGTGACAAGTGTCACAATGGGAGAGGATGAGAGGAGAGGCCAAATCCTTGATGAATGTGACCATTTTGGAAGGTGTGAAATGGGACAAGTGTGTAAGAGATGTGTAAGAGACTTTATGATTTGGCATTGGAGGATGTGGTGATGTTGAGATGAGGGTTGACTTGAGATGGTTTAGCATTTCTTAATCTTGGATTATGATTGTGAAAATTTTTAAGGGGTGATTAGGCCTAGATTAGAGAGTAAGTGCAAGATTATGGAGATGTGATGGTAGGAGAGAGAATGAGTGGAGGGTTAGATTAGCTAAGCATGGGTTATTAGCTAATGGAGGAGAATTAGGATTTTTAGAATTAAATATTTTATTTAATTCCAAGTGGGAGGAAAAAGAGGTTTATTAATTAGTTTATTTAGATAAGTGTATCCATTTAAATTAATAGAAGAATAAGGATTTAATTAATTATCAAACTATAGGTTTGTCATTTAGATAATTAATTGGACTATAGTTAATTAATTAGATTAATTAACTAGGGGAATGACATTAACTAATTAAATAATGCATGTTTATTTAATCAATAATGCGAGTAAGATGACTAAATTTAATTAAAATTGTTAATCAAATTTAGTTGTCTACATAACCATTGAAAGGTCCTACCTCTGTACAATTCCTTGCTATGTGTCCATGCATGTTACATGCATAACAAGTGTAGTCTACTAGCTTGCACTCATTATTAGGTGGTTCAATATGATCCTTAGTCTGACTTCTGGTCTCCTTAGTATCTAAGGTACCTTCTGGTGCTTTCATTCTTTCTCGCATGTTGTCAATCTGATTTTGTGCTTCATTGTATCCAATGCAGCTAGTGTCTCCTTTAGCTCTTCTTGCATACAGCTGAGATTGTATCAAATCAGAACTGGTGTGTAATTTATCAATGTGATTCGTAGAATCTTTCAATTCAGATTCTAAACTGTCTTTTTTGTTCCTTGGCTCCAAAATTTCCATGTTTTCTTGCCTCTATTCTTCATTCAGTTGAAGGTTCTCTTTGACTTGTTCATCATAGACTTCTTGATTGTTAGTCAGCTTATCATCAAATTCTTCAAGCTGTTCTTTCAAGGATGTATTTTCTTCATTCAGCTTCTTGACCATTGTCCCTAGATCACTGGTAGAGCATTTTGTCAAATCCTTTCTTAGCCTTTTGATGACTAGTTGAGCATCACTAATTTTTTCTTTTAGTTCTTCAATTTCTCTTTTAGATTTGTCTAGGTCTTCAAGAGAAACTTCAAGATTTCTTTTCAAATGTTTCATTTTTGCTTTGTCCATGATGTCCTCAAGTGTTTAAAATTCTTTGCTGAGGACTAGAGCTTTGATACCAATTGTTAGGAATGGGAACACTGAGAGGGGGGTGAATCAGTGTTCATTGTATTTTATCTTTTCACTTAATCTTTTAAACTGAACTTAAATGCTTAAGTACTAAAATGAACAACCACATAAACATGAAACATCAAATCAACACATAACACCAATATGGTTACAGGGAAACCCAAATAGGTAAAAACCACGGTGGGAATTGACACCCACTAATATTATGTACTAGTGTTTCATGATCCTTGTTAGAAGATCCTTTACCCTGTTAGGAGTTTCTTTACAATGTATTAAGTACAGTAGACCTTGTCAAGGGTTGGACCCTATTAGGAGTCTTTTACAATAAACCCTGTTAGGGGTGTGGACACACTATCCTAGAGCTCACTGCTAAAGTGGTGAAGGCTACAACCTTCCGATCTCAGATACACACTATATCTGCTGGATGAACTATCACTATGATACTGCTTGTCTGATCAGTTCCTTTGATGCGCTAATGCTTTGACCTCTTGCAAAGATCTAATACATCTTATAGACTCTTCTCATACTTATGCTCTACTTCTCTCAACTCTATATCATCTTCCATGCATATTACAATGGGCGCTAACCTTTACAACATTAGAATATAACTACAAATCAAAATGCCAATAGTTGGCTGCTTACTCTATTCTTCTCTAGCACACACTAGTTGTGTAACTTCAACTGTCTGTAACTTTGGCATACTTTCATATCTGATCATGCACTCATAGACTAAACATTAATATAGTCTAACCAGCTTATCTTCTAGGGTGCACACCATAACTCAGTCATATGCACATGCGCTGATGCTCTGAGCTTCAAGTACTCTATATACTGTCTAGTCTTCAACACTTAACTAATTTATGATCTTCTCATCAAGTGCGTTGACTCCAAACTACTATATGACTTTATTTCCATAATGTCAACACTATAACAAGTCATATACACTAGTATAGCCAACTTTCCAACACCAACAAGCTAAATACCTTGGGAAAGGAAGCCCTTGACAAGATCCACAACCTGTAGGGACAGGTATGCAAGGCATAAAAACATCCACGTGTCTATTATCATTCAATGGTAGAGAATTAGTTTGATAAGAGAAGAATTTGTTTAAAAAGGACAAAACTAAATCTTGATATGATGATAATTTATAATTTTTCATTTTTTAAATGATTTCGACTTATAATTTCACAATTAATATTTAATAACCATAGATGCATATTTATTACACCATACATGATAAAGTCACATTCAGTCTAGCTATAAGGGCCTCACATTTTATGATATTACTAGTGAAAAGGAAATTAAGATGGTAAGATAGGGGAATTGGATTTTTTGAATGAGGTACTAATATGATACCGACACCTGAGCTAGTTTGACATCTAGATCCATGAAAGAATAATTCCCATGTGTTATGCACATCAAGGATTTGAGTGTCTTGAGAGATGTTGGACTATTGTAGTCTTATTGTGATAAAAATTCATGGTGTGATGTTTATGGTTCTCATGGAGTGATGGGATTAAGATACATCCATATTCTATCTTCCCATCTGGAAAATGACCATTACATTGGAGGACACACACTACATTATAAGATTACTTATCTAGGGGAGGAAAATGAGACTAGCCACATAATAGTTAGACAAATAGATCAAGGAGGACTATATATATATATATTATCTGGGAAGATTAGTGCCTCATGATCCATCTCATCATATACTACTAGATTCATTATTATATGCTTCTAAGGATGCACCTTTGATCATAAATATTTTTGTAATCATATGTGTGTAGTAGTGGTAAAACTAGATTGTAGGGGACTATATATTCCTTGCATGTCCTACCAATGTTTCTTGGAAGATGAAGTATAAGTGTATTGTCTTCTTTTGGGGGAGGAATATGTTCGATTATCTGTATTATGAGCTAGGGAAATATGTCTGCTAATAGTGGATGAGCCTAACTACATGCATATTGCTACAAGTGAGGATGTTTCAGAATATTACCTATATGTTTCCCATTAGATGCCCTTTTTGAGATAACACTAATAGATCAATGAAGTTTTAATATCTACCAAGAAATGCATAATAGTTGGGAGATTTATTGTATTAGAGGATGACCATTAACTAGTTGAAATCAACCAATATTTGATGCAGACCATATAATCAAATGGTGTTATGGGAAAATATACTATAATGAAATAGATGTATGAAAAAATATCACTTTATAGATATCACCACACCTATTACTTGGTTCTCTTTTTATTTTGATAGTGTGAGGAGATAGTTTGGTTTTCCACAAGGCGCACCAAGAGAGGTGGCACTCTATAGATTCAAGAAGTGGAATAGATTGAGTCTTGTGGCCTTATTGAGACCCACACAATGATATTAAGTACACTACATTAGTAGTAGAGGAGGTGAAAGATGTAGATGTGTTAGGTGATATTGAGGATGTAGGCACACTCAAAGAGTACCAGAGACATCATTAGTATCACAAGACTAGCCTGATATTTTTGACAGACCACCCTACAACTGATCTATGGGCTTGGGTGAGATTATGAGAATGAGAAAGGACAAATAAAGAGATTGAAGAGGAAATAGAGGATGAGAAACCAAGAGAAGAGGACCAAGAGGGACCTATCAGATACATCTAAGGAATAAATGAGGATATAAAGGGTACACCCTAATAGAGATTACCATGGAGGGATTCTTTGAAGTAGACACCTACTAGTGGTATACATATATGAAAGCATGGAGAGAGTGTCTCTTTTGATGCCCCCAACCCTATCCTACAACATAGTTCCTCTGAATCTAGTGGCTACGGTCCAGGATGAAAAGAGAGAGATCTAGGAAAACAAATTCTTATTTATGTTTTATTATTTATGTATCTTTTATGATATACTGATGAGGATAAGGTAGATGTTATTGTTGGAGATTTGTCAGAAAGCCAATGCTAACTGTATGTTTTTCATTGATGAAAAAATATGGTAAGTAGCATGCATGGAAGACTTATGCATTAATCTTTGAGTATATGTAGCATGGACATGTTATCAACATGATATCATGGATGCAGAGGTTAATCATTTGTACAGATAGTTATGTAGTAGCTTGTGTTAGCAGTGTTCCTGACAGAGTTACAGGTAGTGTTCTGTGAGTGATTGTTTGTACATTTATCATGGAGCCTTGCGCATTTGGATATGTGATGGAGACATGTTAGTGTTGCTCCATTCATGGGTGTAGAATCTGGTGTATAGTAGAAGTGAAGTTATGCAGTCGCTATTGACTAGTTGCAGTTTCCTGTGTTTATCTAGAAGAGTTGATAGAGATTATATTGGTACAGGAGTTGCACCTCTCATTCGGTATGTGTGCTTGGATTATTTATTAGAGAAGAGTTAATAATTTTTGGTTAAGAGAGAATGATGTAATTCAGCTTGAGGAGGAAGTATCAGTTAATTTGGTAGAACTGATAGTGTGTAGGGTGTGTCTACACTTATTGATTTGGATAGGTCCCAGTTTGTGTTGCGTACTTAGTAGAGCCACCAGAGATGTTATTGGAGAGTGTTATTGTTTCTCTAATATGATTTAAAGGTGGTTCTAATAGGCCAACTTGATTATATCATTTAGAGGGAAGATACTTATAGCCGATCATTTTTTATCGCTAGTGGCATGGCATGAAGATGAAAGATTAGAGCATAGCAGATAGTGCGAAGTATTGTGTCATCAAGAAGAGGTCTATGTGACAAAGAAGATAGAGTGTGCTATTCATTGGAACTAATCAAGACAATAGGTCTACCTCATAGCTCACCAAGATCTAGATATAGTGTGTATTTTTTATTCAGAAGGTTGCATCCTTCACCCCTTTGAGCAGTGAGATCTCAGACAGTGCATCCTCACCCCTAACAAGGTCAATCATAAAAGACTCCTAGCTAGGTTTGACCTTTGACCAGGTCACTATACTTATTGCATTGTAAAGATCAACTCCTAACAGGGTTGTAAGATCTTCTATCAAGGATCATTATACACTAGTGCAATTTATTAGTGGGTGTTAATTCCCACTGGGGTTTTTACCTATTTGGGTTTCCCTGTAACCAGAATATTGGTGTTGTGTTCAAGAGTTCTTTCATTGTGTTTATGCTTAAAGATTAAGTATACTTAATTGGATAAAGAATTGAAATTTGTAGATAACTAATTCACCCCCCCACTCCCCCTCTCAGTTATCTCTTGGGACTATTCCTAACAGTTATA
Organism: Chamaecyparis obtusa; assembly: GCA_027943335.1. Classification (NCBI taxonomy): domain Eukaryota; kingdom Viridiplantae; phylum Streptophyta; class Pinopsida; order Cupressales; family Cupressaceae; genus Chamaecyparis; species Chamaecyparis obtusa. The sequence continues at coordinate 184,136 of BSBK01003323.1, read as the reverse complement.
CCCTAGAATTGCTGACAATAGATGACACAACATTGTGGGTTGTATGCTCAGAGATGTGGCCATAGATGCTTGTATCCCATCATTTACGTAAGTATTATAATAGCCCAAAATTGGCATCTTGCAATCCTAACCAATTTTGTTGCATTTAGTCTCATTCTATCAATTTCTAAATCATCAAAGTCCTATTATACTAGGTAATTCTATCTTCTAATTGACTTTACTTGACTTAGTGTCAAATGCATAAAAACCTTAAATCTACATTAATCACATGCTACATTTAATTCCTAAATATTAACTATAATTGGTTAAATAAACCCTATGATTGATTAATTTAGTTATAAAGTCCTAGCACTTTAATTAAATTAAATTCACCCTCTTTAGCTAAAATACACATGAAAAATGAATTGAATAAATATTTGGTTTTAAATAAATATCCTCATTTCAATAATTGAATTTAATTAAGAAAATCCACTTATGAGGCAATATTGTATTTATTTAATCAAATATTCTCTCTAAAAAATATTCTCTTTAGTTCCGAAAAGGAAACTTTGAGTTAACTAAGAATCCAAAAGCGCAATAAAACTGTTAAATGCTCCACACAGGCAAAAGGCAAAGAGTTGACTATCTCTTTGTAGGAAACTTTCTATTTTGGACTGAATGCTCATTCAATCTCCATCGTTCATCTAATTCAATCTCAACTGGCCCCTGCTTCAAGGGTAACCTTTGAACATATTTTATTGAGTCCTTGGAAAAACCAAAAATATAGGTGCCCTTTAGGGGGTGACATGACTGTGTGAGGTGAATGCATGCACATAAGTTGTGAGGCATGAATTTTGTCTTGTCTACCATTTTCTTTGTAGGGATAACTTAGTGTTTGTTTCAAGTCTTCATCTATCCAACATGTCCAAACTTTGTCAAGACTCCCATATTTCTTTTGAGTTTCTTTGTCCTTGGTAGAACTATTTTTGACTATTGACTATTTCACAAACTACTTGCTAGTCCCAAACTCTATGCTTGTTAACGAGTGATTGAAACCTCAAAAACTGAGTTTGTTGATTTAAACTATCCAAAACCAATCTTAGAACTAAACATTCTGTCAGAGAAAAACCTACGCTGTGTCTCCAAATCTGTTCCTGTCTCAAAAATTGATCTAAATTGTTAGATTTTGTACTTTTTTACTAGGTTCCATGTACATTTTCATGTGAAATTTTGGCTCTCTATGCACTTCCCCGCATGAGATTTGACATCTCTACATGAAGTTTCACCATAGTTCTATCAAAAACCTTTCCTATCTATTTTTAGTATGTTCCTGCACTTTCTCGCGTGAGACAACATATCTTCATGTGCAATCTGGCACTTCCTCGTGCGAGACTGCACTTCCTCACGTGAGACTGTCCCCTGTTTGCCAAAATAATGAGCTATTTCCCATCTGCTGGTCAACTTTTTGCCTGATTTGATTCTTGTTTAGGTTTTGCCTGTCTATTTTCTTGCTTGTACACAATCTAAAATTGGATGTCTCGGGCTAAGAATCACTTGATGACTACTTGAACTCATTTTGTCTCTCTATCATCTCCCTTTTCTAATGTGTTCTTGTACCTTATGATGTGATAGTCATCTCTTATTTGTTATAACCATACTCTCGATGACTCGTGCCAGGTACATTTCACTTTTATCACTCTTTAATTTTCTAGAGATAGAGTTCCAAGCATAGTCCTAGTTCTCTCTCGTTACTTAATCCTCGTATATGACTATTGTGACTCAAAGTAGCAATGTGTTCCATTCATGTCCCACCAAACGGGGTAGAGGTAGAGCTCACAACCAAGGAAGAGGTCATTCTGAGCTTGTTACACAATCTGAGTGTTTTAGGGGATCTTCACGTTCTTCCTTAGGCACATCTAGAGAGGAGTCACCTTGCTCTCATTCTCTTGTCATTTGACCTCATGTCTAGCATACTTTTACTATGAACTTTAGTCAGGTCAAAAACCCCTTATTTTGAGAACACCAAAGATCTAAAGAGTCATCATCTAAGATTGATCCTTTCGAGGCACCAAAGGTTCCCGTAGCAACAACCTCTCATCATACTGAACCTCCTCACACTCATTTTTTTCACACTATGCACTTGCACACTAGCAAGATGGCACACCAAAATCAAGATGGTGAGTACTATAGAGCTCAGGATCATAATCAAGATCAAGCTCAAGACAACCAAGAAGACTTTCATGCCCAGAGTATCTTTGAAATCCTTGGTAATGATGATGAAGAGATAACCCAACAAGACATTGAGGCTGCCCGAGCTAACAAAAGCCTCTGTGAGATGATGGAGATTATAATGAAAGAAGAGAAAGAGAAATTCTTTCTCGAACTGGCCAATCAAGGGGCCAATTTACCCCTAGACTATAAAGTTGAGACTCTTGTAGTCAAAGAAGAGGAAACAGAGACCACTAAACTACAAAAGTAGTTCAAGACATGCAAGATCAGATTGGACAACTCATGAAAACTAAGGAAAAACTAGAAAACTAGTTCACACTGGAGAGCATTTGTCCATTCCCATTTGACAAGAGTCCTAGCATGTCACCCTTTTCTAAGGGTGTCAAACTCCCCAAATACGATAAATATTTGGGTACGTCAAATCCTCAAGATCACTTGAGAGAGTTTGGTGCTCTATCCATGGAGTTTATACATGACCAGAATTATCTCATGCATCTCTTCCCACATAATTTGGGTGGGTCTTCTATGGAATGGTTCTCGCGACTTCCTACTGGTATCAAGTCTTTTGATGAGATTGGAAATCTATTCCTCCAACACTATTCACATAACATCCAGCATCTGGTTAATATCCGTTATCTTTGCAATATGAAACAATGACCTAGGGAACCTTTCCTGATATTTCTCCAGCAATGGAGACAACTCTACACCAAATATTCTCTCAAAATACTAGAATCTGAGAAACTTGATATCTTTTTAGACAATGTTCTTCCTGATTTTGGGTACCAAGTGTAGCTGCAAGGTCCTTTGACCTTTGATTATATGATCAAGAAAGTTGTGAGAACAGAGACATTCATGGTCAAGAAAGGAAAGTTGACCCTACACAAAGATAATAAGTAGGGGTCCTCCTCAAGCAAAGACAAAACTAAAATTGTCAACAAAAACTAGGATTTTGTGAATGATGGAGTCATTGACAACGTGACCCCAAAGCCTCCAAAGGTTGTTTTCAATCTTACCTTGAGTATGCAGATAGCCAAAGCCAATGAAAAGGATATGATAGATACTTAGCAACCATCAAAATATTCTAGAAGCAAACCTTGGGCACCTGACCCAAATGTGAGTTCACTTCCCTAGGGGAACCTCTTGACGTGGTTTACAAGACTCTCTTGCAAAACCAAATACTCACGCCTCCAGATAAATTGCATCCTTATGATCCACAACCATGACCTTCTTGGTGGAATGAATCTTCATACTATGATTACCATTAAAACAAGGGTCATAAGTGTTAGGAATGGGAACACTGAGAGGGAGGGGGTTGAATCAATGTTCACTATATTTAATCTTTTTACTTTACTCTTGAAACTTAACTTGAATGCTTAAGTAATATAATGAACATCAACATAAAAAAGATATATAAACACAACACATAACACCAATATGGTTATAGGGAAACCTAAATAGGTAAAAACCCTAGTGGCAATTGACACCCACTAAGAACTGCACTAGTGTCTTATGATCCTTGTTAGAAGATCTTTAACCCTGTTAGGAGTTGTCTTTACAATGATTTTAGTATAGTGACCTTGTCAAGGGTCGGACCCTATTAGGAGTATTTTACAATAACCCTATTAGGGGTGGGGACACATTTTCCTAGAGCTCACTGCTCAAGTGGTGAAGGTTACAACTTTCTGATCTCAAATATACACTATATCTGCTAGATGAACTGGTGTTGTGACACTGCTTGTCTGAACAGTTCCTTTGATGCGTTGATGCTTTGACCTCTTGCAAAGCTCTAATACATTCTTACTTCTCTTCGCACACTTCATTTCTTCTTATCTTATCTCTATTTCAACTTCCATGCCTTATTACAAAGATGCATCTAATATTTATATGCGTTACCAAAATAATTAACTAGGTCAACCTATAACTGATTACATACAATGCTTCCAAGTGAATTGGATCAAGAATTTTTACAAACAAATATTTTTACCTATATATAACCTAATTACAATAGGTGCATAGCCTTTACAAAATAATATTATAACCGCTAATCAAAATAGTAACAGCTGGCTACATACTCTGTTCTATTCTAGTGTTCACTGGTTGTACCTCTTCAACTGTCTGTATCTTCATCATACTATCTCATTTGATCATGCACTCTTAGACTTAGCATGAATACACACTTACCATCTTAACTTCATGGGTGCATACCATAACTCGGTCATATGCATGTGCGCTAATGCTTTGATCTACTGGTGCTCTGCTAACTATCTAGTCTTCTATACTTAACCATATTCTGACCTTATGATAATGTGCACTGACTCCAAACCTCTATATGACTTTGTTTCCATAATGAAAACACTATATCTAGTCATATACAATAGTATAGTCAACTTGCCAACAATCTCCCCCTTTTTCATTAATGGCAACAAAGAAATATGGCAAAGTTACTAACTGTACCATTATACAAAATTCTTTCTAACTTATATCTCCCTTTATAGTGTATACTATACTTCTTCTATACATAATATATGATACTCCATATTCTATATACAATACTCCCCCTTTGACATTAATGGAAAAGGTTCTCAAAAAGTGTATCTACAAGTACTTACAAAGAAAGTACATCTGAATATGCAATCTGCAAGTTCTGGATCTCTTGCTTCCAAAATGCAATCAGTGCATTAACAATCTGTAGATGGGTGCATAAGGACTATTGTAGCTTCTCTATCTTCTCCAAGTCTATACTTGGGCCTTGATCATATGTCACCATAGTGGTATCGATCTCCTTGATGTTTTGATTGAGTATATCTAGAGAGGGTGCAAGAGTATTCCTGAGCTGTGTTTGCCTTGCCCTTATTTTAGACATTTCTTTCTCTACCTTTTCTATCTTGTCCACTTGTCCTTGATATACATTGTTACACATGTTAATGTCTGAAGTGGGATCTTCTACTAATTTTCTAACTTGGTCTATCATGGCCTTTGCCTCCTAGATTTTCTTGTAGTGATCACTAGTCAACTTATCGTGGTTCATACAATCGACAATGATCTTTCTTCCCTTGGTTGTGAACTCTTTTAACGATGCTTGACCTACCTTCAATGAACTAAGGTCAAGTGCAAAGTTTCCAACTAGTTCACTCAATCTTTTCTTCATATATTTCTCTTCTGCAACTTGGGATGCAAATTCTTCCAAACTAGAAAAGTTTTCTTTGAAGCTTGTCATAATGTTGCTAACATCATCAACTGAATGAACCTTTTGTACCTTGTTTTCTACTGGAAGTAGATTATTCATAATGTTCATTGACTCAACAAATAGAGGATTCCTCATCACCTATTTCTATTTTTCTTTCTCCATGGATAGGACACTAATCTTAATCAAGTCTTCTTCTCCCCAAGAGTCTAAGCTTGGTGTCTGGTGTCAAACTTGACAATAATGATGCTGAAGGTAAGGGAGTGATAGGAGTGTTATCTATCACTTCTTGCTTTACTCTAATTGGAATTTCAACAGATGGGTCATCTGTTGGTTCACTTCCTTTTACCTCGTCTTCTCCTTTCCACTCTTCTACCTTTTCTTCCTCTTTTTCTATCTCCTTCTCTTCTTCTTCACTGGTTAGATCTTCTATTAGTACTTCTTCTTGTAGCTTGGGTGAATTTTCACCGCATAGAGTTTCAGCCTCTTGTGTGCTCACAAAGGTTTCCTCAAACTTATCCAAGTCTTTATCTGTGGCTGCCATGGCTATTTCTACATTATCAATGAAGATTGTATCATCCTTTTGTGTCTCAATCATGGGCGCAGACTCCAAACCTCTATATGAATTTGTTTCCATAATGACAACACTATATCTAGTCATATACAACAGTATAGTCAACTTGCCAACAATAAGACTTCCAATTGTATTCAACTTTGACATAAGATCCAAGATCTTATTGACAAATAAATAACGTCATAACGGTTAGCATCTAATAAAGTATTAAGTGGTACTAAGTGTATTAGTTACCATTTAATACATTTATTACTGCACAAAGTTATTAAATTAAAGGCCTAATTTCAATGTTTACCCTATAATCCCAATTTAATAAATAATATTGATCATAAACTATTAAATAATTATTCAATAATTATTATTAGATATAAATTAATATCTTTTATACAATAAAAAAAATATCAAAACAATTAACAAATAAATCAATAAAAATCATTTATTTCGATAAGAAGATTTTCTATTATTAACTTATCATGACAATCATTACAAAATTAAAATAACAAAATAATTTACTAAAAATCCTAAGCTAACTTATTATCTACAAACCTACTCATTAATCCTAAACAAACTATTAACATCCTACTCTAAGCACCTACCCCTAACCTAGTCTCCCATCACAGCCCCATCTAAGATAGGGTGTGCAAAAAAGGGTTAAGGGAGCTCATTCAAAAAGTGGAAAGCAAGTTTGGGAGGCCCCACCAAAACCTGCGCCCAAGTTTTGCATTGAAAAAAAAACCACTTTAGACAAGGACCTGCGCATTAAAGAAGATGGGGAAGTTTGAGGGGACATGTGGATTGGGTCCCACCCCATTCCCCATTCAAATGCCAAGCAGGATACCCACGCAGGTAAGGTAAAAGGTCAAATGAATAAGCAACCAACGCATGGGCTAAGTCAAGTGCATTTATAACAATGCAGGCCTAAATTTATTAATGGCTAGGTGTGGTCTCCCATACCTGCGCCCCTTTTGGAGAGACATAAAGCTAAGGGTGATTAAAGGTATATATTTTATTGTTAGGAAATTTAATTGGATAAGATATATTATATATTAATGACTGTGGCATGGTTTTGTATGGGATTTTTTTTCCATACAAAATCCAGAGATCTGTAGGTCTCTAATTGCCCCTTTCATTTAAAATTTGCATGTGATATTTTATTTTTCTCTCCATTTTTATATGGTATAATTTTTACTTGTTTGGTTCAGGTACATAGGAAGTGTTATAGATGATAAATCAATTTATCATTTGAAACATGTAGTCTCTTTTTTAAATGAATTCAATGTTAAGAATAGATCAAATTTCTCAACTAAATTATTTGCTTCTAAAACAATATGCAATAACAAGCTATCAAATTAACCTGTAAAGATAGAGAGGTAGAAATCTTATTCTTTTTTTGCAACTCATTCAACATATAAAAACAATGATTTCCATGCAATAACTACAAAGTATTAATAACTCTCTTCTATTTGATATAACCGAAAACACACTATATTATACACATTGCAACTTCAAATGGAAATGAGTTTTGCATTTTAAGAGTAACATAACTTTTTAAATACATCTGCACAATTTGAATTTACATACAGAAGCCTCTTTGAGGACTTTTAAAGAACAATAAAATACAAGATTTAGGCTTCTTTCATCAAGAGAATTACAAAATTACACATGCACACTCCTCAACTTTGGGAGTTATTTTTCAACATCCTGAATAACTCTTTAATCTCCAAGCTTTACACCTACATTGAAATTTTGAAAATCTGCAAGAAACCAAGACAAAAGGAAGACCATGGGAAGCTCACCTCCCATCCTAGGCCTCTCATGATGCCACCCCCGAGCTTGGGGAAATAACATTAAATGAGATACATTCTCAAACACAAAACACTCACAAGAAAACATACAATTAACCCAAATTCCCTCAAGGGTGAAACTAAGAAATTCCAAGAACTCCTTTTGTGGGGTGTGGGTGGACAACCTATGCAGACAACCATTGCATGAAAACAAAGCCACACATTGATCCAATAAACACAATATCATAACAAGGCCACACATGGACCCAAAATATACACAATTTCATAACAAGGCTCACATGGCCAATCTTCCCTCCTTATACCCCCAATGCCTCCTAGGCTAAATGCAAGGTTACTTGGGGAAAATCACTCAACCCAAGTTTCATCCTTCCCCACACATGGATGAGACTCTACACATGGAGTTGCCTCCATTCTCACACCCCCTCTTGGTTGCTCTTCCCTCCCATGGGTGAGTGAGCCAAGAGCATACAACCCACATCAATTAAAAAAGAAAACACAAGATGTTTGCTCTCACCATGACCAACCATGGGGAAACTAAAACACAACATAGATTCAAGAGATATGCTTCCTCCATGACCAACCATGGGGAGCCAAAGAAGAACATAAACACATAAATTCTCTACAACAAGAGTGAGAGCAAATCCAACCTCAAATCCAAATGCAAAATGAGGGAGAGTTGAGCCCTTTTCCCAATTCCAAGCTTTTCTTCCTCCTCTAACTTTGGTGATCTCTAAGGATAGAGAATGGGTGAACAACCCCAATGTTTTCCAAAATTCTACTAAAAGGAAACAAAACTCCCAAAATCATAGGGAAAGGCAAGCCCTCTCATTGGTTGACAAAACCCCAAACCTTACACACCCCTCTCCTCATAAAGGTGGTCCTTGGAGGTGGGTGATCTTGGACTTCTCCAAACAAAGAAGATGGTCATGAAAGTACTTTTTGGGCCATATGAAAAGATGCAATTTTTGTTCAAAATTAAATATGCACTTTTGGAGGGGTCAAAAAGTCAATCTTGGGCTTCTCCCATGTTGAAAATACCCATAGGTACATGGAATGGGTTAGCTAAATATGCATAAAACCACTCCCTAAGACCACTTTAAACCCTGTAAAACTCATGATTAAGAGTATGCACGAAAATAGAAGATGGGGACTTCATTATGGGGTCCTATGACAAGTGGGTGTGCTTAGGATTTCTCCCAAAAGGCTTCTAGAATGTACTCTCACTCAACCACATGGCATACCTTGATAACATTAAACACTAGTGTCAAGTGACACTTCACAAAATAACATTAAACACAAGGTATGTCCAATTTTGTCACAACACATAACATTCCTACACACATACATCCAAATTACTATTACAAATAAAATACTTTACAATGAGGCCTCGGGTCTCTTCATAGACGGGGCCTTGGCTTAACTGGTTGCACATACATTCAATGTGATTTCTCCGAATGTATTTCCATGGTCCTTCCACCTGCAACACCTCAATGCAGCATCAGTAATTCAAGGAAGAAAACCAATACGAATAAACATATAAGATATAACATCTTCAGTTTAATCAAAATTCAATTGCATATAGTCATGTAAGGTACATTTATCAAATCAGCTCAATTTCAACTGCATAAGATCATATAGGGTACAATAATCAAATCAATACACTTTCAATTGCATAATTCAATTGCATCTCTAATGCATACTAATCTCATAACTCAATTGAAATTATGATCATCAATAATCTAACATCATCATAAGCTAATCATAAATTACTCATAACATCAATGCAGTGAAGATGTCTAACATGATATTCATTTACAACATAGAACTCAATTGCATTCTTACAATCACTTCCTCATAATTCATAATTCATAATTCAATGCATACGTCTAATCACTTTCATATAGTGCATAATTTAAATGCATATAATTTTATACACACAAGTTATAATTTCTACTGCATAATCAAAGTTACATAAAGTACAGTGCCCTCATATAGATCATAATCCAAATGCAGGCTTGCAAACATATAGAATACATTCATTATTTTAATTCAATTCAATTTACATAATTCGATTGCATAATTCCATAGTACTCCTAATCCCAAAGATTCTCAATTTTCCTTAGCATGATATTTAAGATAGGTCGATGGTTCAACATCGGTAAGGGGTAACCATAACAGTTGGGTCCTATACAATTCTTATCACAAGTATGATTAAATTTCCTAATCTAGGAAAACAAAATGTAGAATAATCCTATTAGTCTAGGATCTAACAAATCCTTGTTCAGGGTTCTAATAACATCACCAAAACATCACTATGGTATAACCATATAATACATCATCAAAACATTACTCATCCTCCTCATAGGAGTAACTAGAATCATCACATCAACTATTATTTTAATCCAAGATAAACTTATGACTTAACACATAACCAAATTGGCATTTACATCTTGACTTCTTGAATTTAATCCTTTTGACAAAAGTACTCAATGGAACCTTAATAGTCTAGCTGGATCTATGATCTGCAGGGTAACATACTGCATCCAAGATTCACTTACACAATTAATAACCTAGAGATATCCCCTCTGTCATTGTGACACTTGGTTGATAGGTCCTGATATGAAGGTACAATATATAGATCTATTCTAAGGTACAATTCCATTAGGGATTTACCAATCATCCAGATACTACAACACCCCTTAATCTTCTGACATCGAAGTGTCAAGGAAAAGGTGGAAATGGGGTGGGCCTTACACACCTACAACATACTATTGGGAAGACCCTGAATCCATGAGATGTAGCTGGTTCCTTCAACATACCATCAGTGCATCAAGTTCCCATTTCACAGAGAAAAAGTGACTGTATCTGCCAACATGAGCTATTACTACAATATGCTCACACAATCTACCGATTGCTTTGTTCCAACCAACTGCAAGTCTTCTGAATTGTTTGATGCCAAACTCAAAGAAATGGAAAAGACTCTAAAACTCAAGGATTCTAGTATGGGGGAGTATTATATGGAGCATGTATTGTCACTAACAGCTCTACCTCTATCTCTGTGTTCCTATGAGAGACCCTATAAGAATAAGAAACATTATGTCATGTCCCCTCAAGTAGTCTATGACGGTGCCTTTGTACATGCCACAACACCATTAGAAGATGACGATGAAGATAGAGCCATTACAACTTTGATTTATAAAGGGAAGGATACATCTGAACAGGTCACCCCAATTCATGATATAGAACATCAACCAAATAGAAAAGGCTTCAAGCTCATGAAACACTTTGGCTATAAAGGGAGTGGCCCTATAGGGGTGAATAATAATGGATTTCTTGAACCAATTGAAGCTACAGGACAATGGACAAAAGACACTACTGGTCTAGGCTTCAAAATATCCCATTCCATTTAGGGATCAATAAATTTGTACCAGAACTAGAATGTTAGCCAACATCTAGGGACACTATTTTAACTAAAAACTCAGAGGTCAGTTTAGATGAGGATAGCTTTGCTTATCCTATTCATCCAGATCTTGCCACGCTCTTCATAGAGTTGGATGATTTTGTGCAGTGTGTCAAACACCTTGAAACTGATAATGATTCTAATGACACTGCCTCGGTTACTCCATTTTACATACAAGTAGTTAAGGAAGATGAAAATGGCTCACCCTAATTATCAACAGGAACTGTACATGCCATCACCTTTCCAAGAATGGTTAAAAAATGAACAAGCCATCAATGCCACAAGAGATGAGAACAAGTCAGATGGTACAACAAGTATTGATGGGGTCCCTATATCAAGTATTATGGACTCACATGAGTATGAGTTTGATTCTCTGTTTGATGCAACTTATGACAAAGACATAAACACGGTACACACATTTGAAAAACTTCTCGAATTGGGTGAAGGGTCTAGTTTTAGGACAATTGAGTGTGATTCCACTGACATTAACATACCCTCTACTTCAAATGTGAGGCCTCGAAGGGACTCGAACACATCTCTGGATTCGATCGCTTTAGGTCTCGACTTGCTTGTCTATGATTTTGATGAATATAACATGAATGCACTTGAACTAGTCACTTCTCTTTCACTCCACCATCCTAAGATGATAAACTAGAATCCTTCCTCTCCATCCAATGAAGTCATTACATTCAAGAATTATTATGCTCTTTCTTGCTACCTTAATGTTCTCAAACCTCTAACATCCTCCACCAGTGAAGATAGTGTCAACATGACCGATGCCAATATCAAGTATCTTAGTCATAAAATTAAAAGAATAAAAAATAATAGGCACTCTGATGGTGAAAACCAAATGATGGTAGTATCAGAGCCAAAAAAAGTAAAAATAAAAGATGTATCCAAGGGTGAAAACCTCTCTGAGGTTCCCGAGGATGGGATACTTGATACGCTTCCAAGTCATTTTTAGGAAAGATCTTCAGTGCTGATTGAACTAACTCAACCTATGAACTTGTGCACAGAGGCTGCACCTCATATTATTCATTTGGCACAATCTTTATCCACAAAAGAGAAATCAGAATTCACTAGTTTCTTTCGAAGTAAGAAAATAAAATTTGCAAGGACCTATTTTGATATGCCTAGATTGGATCCTAATATGATCATGCATCACCTATCTGTTGCACTAGGTGTTAAGCCTGTTAAAAAAAGGTTTCATAAGATGCATTCATATGTGGCACTATTAGTCAAAGCTGAACTAGAAAAATGGCTTAAAGCTAGCTTCATCAAAGCAATTGACTATACGGAATGGATTTCCAATATCATTCTAGTTTCTAAACATGACAAATCTATCAGAGTTTGCATAGATTTCTAAGATTTGAACAAAGCTTGTCCTAAGGATGATTTCCTATTACCCAACATTGACATGATTGTGGACATGACAACGGGCTATGAAATGTACTCACTGATGGACAATTTCTCTGGCTACAACTAGATAAAAATTGCATTGGAAGACCAAGAGAAGACTTCCTTCACATGTGCTTGGGGAACTTTTTGTTGGAATGTCATGCCCTAGGGACTTAAAAATGTTAGAGCCACATATCAAGGAGTTGTCACCACTATCTTTCATGACATGATGCATAAGACAATGGAAGATTATGTGGATGATACATTAGCTAAGAGCATGGAATGGAAAGTATATCTTATAGATCTAGGTCCTATATTGGTTCGAATGGAACAATTCAGTCTCAGACTCAATCCAAAAAAGTGTTCATTTGGCATTACATCTGGCAAGCTACTAGGTTATATCATATTGACAAAAGGCATAGAAGTAGATCTTGAGAAAGTACAAGCCATCATGGAAATACCTCTACCACATAACATCAATCAGATGAGAGGACTCCAAGGTCAGTTTCAGTCTATCTGGTGCTTCATTGCACAACTGGTAGACAAGTCACAACCATTCACCAAGACCTTACATAAAGGTGTGACTTATGAATGGAATGAAGACTGTGGAAAAGGGCTCAAATAGATCAAGCAGTATCTTACTAATCCACCAATACTGATGCCTCCTATTCATGGGAAGCTTCTCATTCTCTACATTTCCACTACAGACGCATCACTGGGTGTCTTACTAGCTCAAGAAGATCAGAACAAAAAAGAAATAGCTATTTATTACATCAATAGAACTCTGGTCTCTTATGAAACAAACTACTCTATCATTGAAAAAGCTTGTCTAGCAATGGTATTTGCTTCATAGAAACTGCAACACTACATTCTTGCTCATACTACACGTCTCATTGCTAAGATTGATCCACTAAAATATTTACTTCACAAAGCTTCCCTTACAGGTAGATTGGCAAAATGGGTCATGATACTTAGTGAGTTTGACATTGAGTATGTAGAAAGAAAGACCATCAAAGGATAAGTGATTGCAGATCAGTTGGTAAAGGCACTACTCACAGATCATCAACCATTGAACATTGAGTTTCCAAATGAGTCCATAATGCTTCTCACACAACAAATGTGGACTATGTTCTTCGATGGATCATTTAACCAACAGGGGTCAAGCAATGGGATATTGTTTGTCATGCCACAAAGATACTCTTTACCCAAGGCATATAAGATGTTGTTTCCTTGTACAAATAACATCATTGAGTATGAAGCCCCGATCAATGGCATGAAGATAGCCATTGAATGGTGATTAGATGAACTAAAAGTCTTTGGAGACTCACAGCTGGTAATCAATCAGGTCAATAACATTTATCAGACAAAATATGACAAACTAGTACCTTACAAATGGATGGTTGATGACCTAAGAAAGTACTTTGCACATGACACTTTCTAGCATATTCCAAGGGCAAACAATAGAGAAGCTAATGCCATAAAATGATTTCTGACATGAATTCCTAATGGAGATGTTACAATACCCACCCTATGACACCCCTAAATCTAGGATGATACATTTAGTCATTACACATGATTCATCCCGCTATCATCATATCTAATCCTACCTCCATGAATAGATTGTTCTGAACACTTACACCTAGAATGAGAAACCTCACCTAATCCATAGTGCTTCACTGTACATCATCATAGCTAATGACTTGTATAGGCAAGGCCTAGATGATACCATTATTAGGTGTTTAGAACCCGATGAGTCTAAACATGTGTTAGATGAGGTGCATGAAGGCATCTATGGATCTCATTTGTGCAGCTTGATGCTATCCCGTAAGCTTATTAGTGCTGGTTACTAATTGCCAGATATAGAAAAGGAAGCTACATAATACACTAAGGCTTGTAAATAGTGTCAACTTCATGAGAATCTAATTCACGCTCCTACCAAAGAGTTAATTCCATTCATCACTTTCTGGCCATTTCAATAATGGGCTTTTGATTTGGTGGGTCAGATTCATCCTTCTTCATCAAATGGACACAAGTTCATCATCACTACTATAGATTATTTCACCAAGTGGGTCGAGGCAGTACCTCTTACTATAGAAAATGGAAAATCTATAGCCATGTTCATATTGAATTACATCATCTGCAAGTATGGTGTAACCTCCTCAATAATCACTGACAATGGGGGGAAATTTAAAAACAAGGATCTAAAAGAGCTTTGCTCTAGGTTCAAAATCATGCATTACTGGTCTTCAATCTATTATCCCTAGGGTAATGGGTAGGTAGAAGCATCCAACAAGGTGATCCTAAAAATCTGGCACTAGGCAATTCACAAATCTGGATGAGACTAGCACCTTTAGATTAATCCGACTCTATGGGCTTATCACACAAGCATACAAACACTAAAAAGGGATACATCCTTTTCTTTGGTTTATGGTGTAGATGTTGTGCTACCTATTGAGGTCAAGATTCCTACTTTGTGAGTCTCTCTGAAAGGCCTCATCACTGATGATGACATTAGAATATATCAGCTACAAGAGCTAGAACTACTAGATGAATGTCGGTAAGTGGCATTTGATCATCTCCAAGAATATCAAAAATGGATGTCCAAGAGCTACAATAAGAAGGTTAGACCAAGGGACTTCCAAGTGGTTGATCTCATCCTGAGAGAGAACCCTAAGAATCAATAACAATAGATCCAGAAGGGAAAGTTTGAACCAAATTGGCTTGGTCCATATATTTTTATTGTAGTGTTTGGGTCTGGTGCTTATCATCTTGCTACTACTGAAGGAGAACAACTCAAAGAGCCAATCAACACTCTACATCTGAAGCGATTCTATAGCTAAGACATCTTCCAAATGCTCCATGTACATACTCAATTCTGAAGAAATCCTAAAAAATTGCAAAATGTCCTAAAAAAATCTATTATCCTGGTGAAAACCTGGTAAACAGGTGCCTTGATAATCTCAAAAAAATCAAAAATCAAAAATACAAAAAAATTGAAAAATAAGAAAATGTGTCATTGATGAAAACCTGGTAAACATGCGTCATGGTAGCAAAAGCAATAAATTCTCCCAAGAAGGTGAAAACATGGTAAACAAGCACCTCTTGTTCCGCAATGCCATACCTATCATAGCACCACTTGGCTATGTATAGTTTCTTTCCCTTTTTCCTACTTTTAGTTTGCTAGCTCATGCACTCACTCTCAGTTACCTTCGAGACTATGCTCGACTGTACATGGATTGAAACTGGTCACACTTGGGGGCACCCTTACTATTCTATGGGGCACTGTCCTATCATTTTTGGATGATCTTCCAGGTATTAGTCATTAGTGGTTCTCACTACATCTTCCTCTTGATGCCTAGATAGTCCTAAGATCTCTCTCTTTGAGGATCTTCCATGTGTCAGTCACTAGTGGTTCTCATTATGTCTGCCTACTGATGCTTAGCTATCAAATCCCTCTCTCTTTGAGGATCTCTCATAGATAAGTCATTGGTGTTTCTCATTATGTCTGCCTACTGATTCCTAGTTAGTACTCAGATCTCTCTCTTTGGGGATCTTCCTCGCATCAGTCACTAGTGGTTCTCACTGCGTTTGCCTACTGATGCTTAGCTATTAGATCCCTCTCTCTTTGAGGATCTCTTCCACACATCAGTCACCAATGGTTTTCACTGTGTCTACCTATTGATGATTAGCTATCAGATCCCTCTCCTTAAGGATCTCTCGTACATCAATTATGAGTGGTTCTCACCACATCTTCCTACTGATGCCTAGCTAGTACTAAGATCTCTCTCTTTGAGGATCTTCCTTGTATTAGTCACAAGTGGTTCTCACTGTGTCTTCCCATTGATACTTAGTTAGCACTATGATCTCTCCTTGAGACTCTCTCTTGCGTCAGTCACCAGTGGTTCCCACTGCGTCCATCTACTATCACCTTCCTATTGAGACCTTTCACATATGATATATACTTCTAATCCTACATCAATCTGGTAAAACTAAACCTAAACTTGTGACTCTCTGAGACATGCTAAGATTTTATTTTGTGTTCTTGTCTTTTCACTTTATCATTCCTCCTCGAGCAACTCAAAGATGTCTATCTTGACTGAGAGATGCGAAGACTGAGGGCATGATATTTTCTTTGCTTTCTATTTGCTGGTTTAGTTCCAATGATCCAATGGATCCATATAAAATGGGTGTCCACTATGAGAGCCTCTATCTCATGTTAGATGGCTATGTGTACCTCGACTCCTTTTATATGCAAAATTTGGTGAGGTTGGTTCTTTTCCTTGTCTTTTTGAGTGAATTCTTTCTGCTACAAGTGAACATTCAAATGCTCATCCTACAAAGTGAACGTAAGGGTCACTATGAGCATTCTTAGTATGCTTCTCAATCACTTAGAAAAAGAAGGAACTCTCTCATGTCTGGCATGTTTGTACAAAAGAAACATTTAGGTCATCCTAGCAACTATGCTTTGATACTTATGTTAACTTGCTAAATCAAAAGGAATAGGTGTTCAAGTCATTATGACTTCTTGTGCCTTAATGCTTACACCTCATTCTGACAAATCTAAGACTCATGTCATATTAATATTCTCATGATTGTGATATCAGTGAGAGTTGTATGACATCTCATGATCACTCGATACTAAAAGCTCTATGATGAAAACTATCTGATGGGTCCAGCAACCAAGTCCTAGGGATTGCATCTAGCTTAGGCTTGCATTTTCATTCTAAACTTGCTTAACCATAGTGTTTCTTACTCATTATGTTGTATCCTCTTAGATTGGTATGCTAAGAGTTCTCATCTCATGTTTGTTGGCATTAAGCAGAATTGCCACTAGTGACAACACTTATTTGCATTCTCAGTGCAAACCGAGCAGACAGTGCAAACTGAGCAGACAGTGCAAACCGAGCAGACAGTGCAAACCGAGCAGACAGTGCAAACCGAGCAGACAGTGCAAACTGAGCAGACAGTGCAAACCGAGCAGACAGTGCAAACCGAGCAGACAATGCAAACCGAACAGACAGTGCAAACCGAGCAAGTTAGTACAAACCGAACAGGACAGTGTAAACCGAGTAACATCATGTCTACCGAGTCACCAGTATTTACCGAGTTCAAAACCTACCGAGTGATCAGTATGAACCGTGCCTTCACTTCTACCGAGTGCATGACAATGCCGAGTAATGCAGTGGACGCCGAGTATCAGAAAGTCACCGAGTTAGTTTGCAGGAACCGTGTAACCATACTTGGGCCGACTTAGTAGTACTTATGTTTATTTGTCAAGCCGACTTTGTAATTGTAATTGTAATTAATTGTTTAAGACTTGTATATAAACAATGTTGTAAAAATGTAAAATGCAAGTAAGAAATATATGTGAAAAAGAAAGAAAGGCAGAGATAAGCGAATTACAAAGGGCTTCAGAAGTATAAGGAACAGCAAAGACAAATTCATCACAGAAGGTGATCAGTACATCAGCGAATCTCAATCAGCAATCCAGTTGCAAAGCCAGAGATCTACTGTTTCATCCTAACAGGTGAATCAGTACTAAATCCTTTAACCAGGTAGACTTAACAGTCTTTTGTAAAATCTCTTTACCGAGTGCATACTTCATTGTATGTTTGTAAATCCTTTAACAGGGTGGATTTAGCAATCCTTATTGCTCCTAACAGGGCAGATCATCAGAAGTGATCAAATTGTGAGCCTTAACCGGCCAACTTTATTCTGCAGTATTAAAGCTTTGTGGGTTTCATCCCCACCCCAGTTTTACTTTCTTTTGGAAGGTTTCTGGGTAACCAAATCTATGTGTCATTATTGTGAATGCTTTTAAGTTTCATGCTTTCTGTATGCTAAGGTTAAAAGTAAATTACATGTTAAAATTGAAAGAAAATTTGGAGTTACTGATTCACCCCTCCCCTCTCAGTAACTCGGTTAATTCCTAAATATTTCCAACAATTGGTATCAGAGCAGCATTGGTTCTCAAGATAAAGCTTAACTAGCTTGAGCAAAGATCCAGGACAATGGAGGTATTCAAACTGAACAAGGTGATTGAAAATGAAAAGCTAGATCTGGAAATGGCCATAGCTAAACTCAAAGAAGCAAAAGAACATCTTTCCCAATCCCTAAGAAGAAGGAAGGAACTTGCAAATCAGATGAATGATCAGACTTACATTGAAGAAAAGATTGAAGAGCTTTTTCCCTCAAATAACTCAGATGAAGCAAACAATGCTGTCAAAGAACTCCTAGAAAAGAATGGGTCTCTGCAGGAAGAAGTGAGAAAATTGAAAAGAGAACAAGAGCTACACTCTACAAGATTCTGTGAGATCTTGGAACAAAGAAACAAGTTGAAAGATGAATTAGATGGAAGAAACATTGAAGTCCAAAATAAAACCCTTCAGCTAGAAAACCTAATTGATCAGATCTCTCATACAAATGAGGAAATTCTGAATCTAAGATCAGAAATAGAAAGCACAAGAGAAGAACTAAGATCTGAAAAGGAAATCAATCTAAGATTGGTGGATGACCTAAACGCTGAAAAAAAAATCAATGAAGGAATCCTGAAAAGCCAAGAAGACTTGAATCAGCTGTATGAGCGAAATCTTCATAGGCAAAAAGGAAAAGCAGGACTTGGATACAAAGGAGAAGGCGAATCCTCTAAGCAAGGTACTCAAAGAAATCAAAAACCTACTTGTAATCATTGTGGTAAAATAGGACATACTTCAAATAAATGTTGGAACAATGAAAAAGCAGAATTCAATGGAAAATGTTACAGCTGCAATCAACCTGGTCACAAAGCAAATGAATGCAGGGAAAAACCTAGATTCAGAGGTAATTGTCACAAGTGCAACAAACATGGTCACAAGGCATCCGAGTGCAGATCCAAGACATTTAATCCAGCAGAACAAATTATGAAAGCAATGTTTGGATGGGACTACAACACCTGGTGTAGATGTCATTACTATGGAGAATATGGACACATTGGCATGAATTGCATAAAACATCATCTAAGGAAAAGAGATACTACCGTAAGATGCTTCAAATGCACTAAACTTGGTCACATAGCTAGAAACTGCATGAATGCTAGTGAAGTTGAAGATGGAAAGAAGAATGAAGCAACTAAGGTCAAGAAACAGGTAAGACAAAAATGGATTCCTAAAGCTACCGAGCAATCCAGTCCAAGTAATGGAATGGATGGCTCTACTGACTCAAACTAAATTTCCAAGAAAGCACTGGAACTGTATTCTCATAGACCAATTTCAAGCAGTTCCAGAACCGAAATTAAAAGAAAGATCTAAATCAGCATGCAAGATGTAGTAAGATCATAGGGAGGTTGGTATCAGTCTTCACCGAGCAAGGTCGGTATCATTCTTCACCGAGCGAGGTCGGAGCAATATGAATTCTCGAGTTCACCGAGTTGCGAAGTCTTTACCAAGCAATTAATTCTTAGTGGGTGACAGTCTGTCAGAATTCATACCCTAATTTGTACTAAGCATTAATGACAGAGTTGTAAACAAAAAGCAAGTAATCAAACTCATTCTTCACCGCGAATCTTTAGCACTTTGAGAGCAGAAAAATTCAAGAGCAACCCAGCGATTCAATACTTTTGCGAAAGGAATTTTCTGTGAGCTATCATGGCATCATCCAGCACTTCAGCGAAGAAAGGATCTGATATGTTAGTCCAAGGGGAATGGAAAGCACCAGATTTCAAGATCGTGCCCGCAATTGCAGCAGCCCTAGATCCGAACGGAGCTCAATCTCAGATTCCTCCTAAGGTACTGCTTATTAACGATATCCGCAATCATTTTAACTGTTCAGTTCATGAAATGGGGAACCTAGAACTAGATATTGTGCGTGAGGAACTGTGTGTGGATGGTATTCTGAAACCCGAGCACAAACATCTGGAAGATAAAGATTTAGTTCACATTGCACATCTACCTCGAAACTTTTGAGATAAATGGGTTAGATACATTCTCAGCCGTGTACATGATGGAAAGATTTGGCTTGAGCAACCTATTGAGATCACAAAGAAGATGATTCAACAAGTCACCGGTCTTCCCATGTTGAACAAAGCAAAAACTACCAAAACCCTAGGTCGGACGGAACTAGAGAAGAAAACCCTAGCCGAGTGGGATGGTAGAGGCATGAAAGTTAGCAGCATTACCGATGCTGAACTAAAGTTTAGTACACACATTATTGCCCATAAGATTTACAGTTCTAGTCGACAAAATAGTGTATCCTGTGAAGCTATTGACCTAGCATACAAAGTGGTCAAGAATAACTTAACATTTGACCTAGCAGACTTATTGTTAAAGCAGTTTAACAAAAACATGGAAAGCATTAAAACTTCCAAAAACAATCCATGTAAGTTTGGATCCTTATTGGTCTGTTTATTCTTCTATGTTCAGAAATTCTTCCCTTCTAAAGGAAAAGTTGTATGGAGAAAAGATGTGCCAGTCCTCTATGAAATAAATGAATACATCTCAGAAATGGGTGAAAATTTTGAAAGCATCATGGATAATTATTTTGAGTCTTTCAAAGAGAAAATGAATGACAGATTCCGGATTCCACAGAAGTTGGTGGAAGTTTACAAAGATGACATTTGTTTTATGGTGGATTGTGATAATGTATATATTCAAGCAGTTAAACCGAGGACTGTATATGTAAAACCTCTTCCTTATGAGGTAAATATTGATGAAACCAAGAATATCATTGAAGCTCTTCTTAATCAGCCTATCAATCCCAAAGCTCCATATTTTGGAACATATGATGAAGCTAAGGTGAGAATTGAACTAAGCATAAAGCTTCCACAGGCGGTAAACAAAGGAAAGAAGAGGATAGCCAAAATGCAAATGATAACCGAGGACAAAGAAGAAAAAGATGAAGAAGAAGAGGAAAAGGATGAGAAAATAGAGGAACCAGAACCTACAAAGAAGAAAGGAAAGGTTTTCATCACTAAGGCACCTAAGCCTCCCACTGCTGTATTTACAAGGAGAAATACAAGAGGTAAGGCAGACAAGACAGATAAAGACATAGTATTCAAAAGGCCTCCTCTAAACCTTCAAGAAAAGCTCAAACTCTTTAGAGACGGATCAGGATCTGGAGTAAGTAACATAAAATCCTTAAAATATGAAACCAGATCGGAAACAGAACAGAAGGAAATAGAAGATGCTGTTATTGAAAAGATGGGACAGTGGAAATACTCTCCTGAAGAAATAGCCCCACAGGTTCTAGCAGTTCTATTAAATCCAATAAAAATGAGATGGAGCAATGCAAAGTAAACTGCGATAGACATATTTGATCAAACCCTGAGACAGTTGATGCCGAGCTTGAAAAATGATGAAGTAAAGAAGGCATTAAAAGAAAATGAAAGCAAGATGACATTAAAGTTCAATACTTGTTTGATTTTGATCAACAATATTGAATCGGTTGTGAAGGCTGCAAATGCCACATGGAAGAACATATACCACCTTCACCAACTGAGTATTGAAACAGTAATAATAAAAGATATTTAAGATGACAGTGATGAACAAGAAGAAGACACCGAGGTAGATGATACTGTGAGGATAGCAGCAGAAGTCATTGCATCCCTTCCTACCTCTCCAGTAAAAGTTTCTATATCCAGCCCGGAGACACCTTCAAGCATGGTTGTGACAACTTCCACATTTGTCCAATCATCCATAGCAACAACAGAAGCAGCTACCATTTCTTCTACCGAGTTGCAGTCTCCCGCATCATCAAGTTTTCCAGCAGTAAGTTTTCCAATTTTTGAATCTTCAAGTGTAAATATTTTAAGCTCTCCAGTAGAAAGTATGCCAGTATCTATAGCCAGCCCTACTTTATCTACTATCACTACTACCAAAGCATTAAGTTCAGATAAGCCTAAGGCTCTACCGAGTATAAAATTTTTGGGTAAGAATGTAGTAGAGGATATAGACCTAGATGAAGAGATAGAGATTCCTACATTAGATTTTGCAAATCTATCAGCGGACCAAATGCAAAATATAGGTGAGATCCTCCAAAGGAAAGCAAAACAAAAGAAGCTTAAAGAGGAGAGAGACAAGGAATATCAAATCATCAAGGATGCTAAGGACATTTTGTTTGATGCATTAGGCATTAAAGTAGACTCCTCCCAACATGTTTTGTTACAATTAGCAGAAGCAGTTGATAAATACAATGAGGATTCATCTGGGACAGAAAAATTAGTTGAAAGAGCCGAGAAGAGATTCAATAATAAAGTGCTTGAGCACATTGCTCAGCACATAGCTATTAACCAAGTAGAATTGTCTTCAGTTTTGTCAAACATTGAATCTATCTATTCGAATGCTACCTCTCTTTTGGCCAGACTGTGCAACATTGCCGAGTTCACAAAGGATGTTAAGGATAAAATGAATAAAATGGATGAGGACATGAAGATTAGCATACAGAAGCTGCAACTTGAACCAAGTTCAAGCTCTGCTCATCACATGAAAATTTCACACCTATCAAATATGCAGTCTGATCTACTGAAAGAAGACACAAGGATCCGGTCCACACTGCTAGACATCCAACACATGATCCTTCCCATCATGAATACAATGTATAAGCACATTGAACATTCCAAAACATTGATTCATGACAATCAGTTCTCTATAGCAGATCACATGATTGAACTCTCTGTAGAAGTCCAAATTGCAATACAAACATGTAAGATTCTGCAAGAAAGTTGGGACAGAACCCTGGCACTAATAATAAAGGTACATTTTGATTTTCTATCAAATTTTGGATTCTCTCTGTCAATAACCTATATACACACCTTTGGCATTATCGTCAAAAAGGGGGAGATATGTATAGAAGAAGATTTGTATAGAAACAGTTAGCACATTGAAAGGGGGAGACAATGTATAAAGCCCTATAAAAAAGAAAAATTTTGAAAAATCAAAATAAAACTCAGCATGATTCATGTATATAAGTTTTGGCCAATAAGTGTTTTTGTGACTAATGCCAAAGGGGGAGATTGTTGGCATTAAGAAGAATTGCCACTATTGACAACACTTATTTGCATTCTCAGTGCAAACCGAGCAGACAGTGCAAACCGAGCAGACAGTGCAAACCGAGCAAACAGTGCAAACCAAGCAGACAGTGCAAACTGAGTAGACAGTGCAAACCAAGCAGACAGTGCAAACCGAGCAGACAGTGCAAACCGAGCAGACAGTGCAAACCGAGCAGACAATGCAAACCGAACAGACAGTGCAAACCGAGTAAGTTAGTACAAACCGAACAGGACAGTGTAAACCGAGTAACATCATGTCTACCGAGTCACCAGTATTTATCGAGTTCAAAACCTACCGAGTGATCAGTATGAACCATGCCTTCACTTCTATCGAGTGCATGACGATGCCTAGTAATGCAATGGACGCTGAGTATCAAAAAGTCACCGAGTTAGTTTGCAGGAACCGTGTAACCATACTTGGGCTGACTTAGTAGCACTTATGTTTATTTGTCAAGCCGACTTTGTAATTGTAATTGTAATTAATTGTTTAAGACTTGTATATAAACAATGTTGTAAAAATGTAAAATGCAAGTAAGAAATATATGTGAAAAAGAAAGAAAGGCAGAGATAAGCGAATTACAAAGGGCTTCAGAAGTATAAGGAACAGCAAAGACAAATTCATCACAGAAGGTGATCAGTACATCATCGAATCTCAATCAGCAATCCAGTTGCAAAGCCAGAGATCTACTGTTTCATCCTAACAGGTGAATCAGTACTAAATCCTTTAACCAGGTAGACTTAACAGTCTTTTGTAAAATCTCTTTACCGAGTGCATACTTCATTGTATGTTTGTAAATCCTTTAACAGGGTGGATTTAGCAATCCTTATTGCTCCTAACAGGGCAGATCATCAGAAGTGATCAAATTGTAAGCCTTAACCAGCCAACTTTATTCTACAGTATTAAAGCTTTGTGGGTTTCATCCCCACCCCAGTTTTACTTTCTTTTGGAAGGTTTCTGGGTAACCAAATCTATGTGTCATTATTGTGAATGCTTTTAAGTTTCATGCTTTCTATATGCTAAGGTTAAAAGTAAATTACATGTTAAAATTGAAAGAAAATTTGGAGTTACTGATTCACCCCTCCCCTCTCAGTAACTCGGTTAATTCCTGAATATTTCCAACAATGTTTTGGGTTCATCATGATTGCACAAGTGTTAGATCCTCACTCTTGATCTTTGAAGAAAGTTCCTTTGGTTACTACCTATCATATGTTGTGATATCCTACATGAGATGTTAGTACCAAACATTACATACATTGCATCCACAAAGTGCATTATCATATATCATTGGCATATATCTACATCTACACATTCATATACATGTACATTCATTATAAACATAAATCAAAACATCTATTACATTTATTCATCTACCATCTACCATTGCATTTTACATTTTAGGCATACATAACAGAAAACATGTGCATATTCATTAACATATTCATACATGTCATAAATTTCATATATACTCATCTAATCATTTAGGATACATCTCATAAAGCATCAACATTAAAAGCATTTACAACAAGAATGACACAAATGATGATACCAAATGAATCGAGCTCATATATATATATATATATATATATATATATATATATATATATATATATATATATATATCGATCAGAGTGTTAGTATACAAAAATGGTGCTACTCGAGAACACTCTATCAAAAGAATGGGATACAATAAAATGATGCATATACATTAGATACATCGTGATCAAAATCAAATGCTAAATCTAGCTCTAGCCATCGCCACCCGGAGGAGGAAGCATGTCTGGTTGAGGAGGTTCCTGTGGAGGGGATCCTTGTGGAACCTCTGGAGCTTCTGCATACTCTGAAAACCTAGGAACCTACTCTGCTACATCAGGAACCATGCCAATGTATGCTGCATAATAATACACTACATGTGCATCCTTGTACCGCATCTCTACTCATTCTCTCACTAGATCCTCTCACAGCTCCCTATTCTCCCGATCCCTCTCTGTCAAACGAGCATCTTAGATGAAAATCTATATGTGCAGATCACCCAACTGTTGGCAAGTTGTCTATATTGAAGTATATGACTAGATATAGTGTTTTCATTATGGAAACAAAGTCATATAGTAGTTTGAAGTCAGCGCACTTAGTGTAAAGATAAAAATTTAGTTAAGTGTTGAAGATTGGATAGTGTACAAAGTTCTTGTAGCTTAGAGCATCAGCGCATGTGTGTATGGATGAATTATGGTATGCACCCTAGAAGTTAAGCTTGTTGGACTATAATTATGCTTATTCTATGAGCGCATAAGTAGATATGCAAAGATGTGAAAGTTACAGTTAGTTGAAGTTGCACAGCCAGTGTGTGCCAGTAGAGAATAGAGCTTGTAGCCAACAATTAGCATTTTGGTTTGCGATTGTAATATAATATTGTAAAGGCCATGTGCCCATTGTATTTAGGTTTCTGACATGTTTATATTTATAATTGTAAGCATGCTTAAGCCAATTCATTTGGAAGCATTGTTTGTAATTAGTTATAAGGCCAACCTAATTATGTATTTTGTATGAGCACATAAATACAAGGTGCGCCCATTGTATTCGGTATGAAATTAGAAATAGAGTTGTGATAAGTAGAGAAAAAGTGTGCAAAGACACTAGAAGATGTATTAGAGCTTTGTAAGAGGTCAAAGCATCAGTGCATCAAAGGAACTGATCTGACAAGTAGTGTCATAGTGATAGTTCATCCTCCAGATATAGTGTGTATCTGAGATCAGAAGGTTGTAGCCTTCACCACTTGACCAGTGAGCTCTTGGACAGTGCATCCTCTCCCCTAACAAGGACAATTATAAAAGAATCCTAACTAGGTCTGACCCTTAACAAGATCTACTATACTTAAAGCATTGTAAAGCTACTCCTAACAGGGTAAAGGATCTTCTAACAAGGATCACAAAACACTAGTGTAGAATATTAGTGGGTATCAAGTCCAACTGGGATTTTTACCTATTTGGGTTTCCCCGTAACCATATTGGTGTCATGTGTTGATTCAATGCTTCATGTTTATGTGAATGTTTATTTTAGTACTTAAGCATTTAAGTTTAGAATAAAAATTAAAGGAAAAAATTTAAAATACAGTGAATACTGATTCACCCCCCCCCCCCTCTCAGTGTTTCCATTCCTAACAATTGGTATCAGAGCTCTGGTCCTCAACATAGAAGTTTAACTACTTGAGGAGATCATGGAAAAAGCTAAAATGAAACATATGAAAAGAAATCTTGAAGCTCTACCAATGATCTAGGTACAATGGTCAAGAAGCTCAATGAAGAAAACAAATCCTTAAAAGTAAAACTTGAAGAGGTTGATGATAAGCTGACTAATAATCAGGTAGTCTATGATGAATAGATCAAAGAGAACCTTTAGCTGAATGAAGAACTAAGGAAAGAAAACATGGAAATCTTGGAGCTAAGAAATAGAAAAGAAAGCTTGGATTCTGAATTGAAAGAAGCAAACAATCATATTGAAAAATTACACACTAGTGTTGATTTGATAGAATCTTAGGTGTATGCAAGAAGAGCCAAAGGAGACACTAGCTGTATTGGATACAATGAAGCACAAAATCAGATTGACAATATGCGAGAAAGAAAGGATTCACAAAAGGACTCTACTGATGCTGAAAAGACTGAAGATCAAACCATAGATAATGGAGAACCACCTAAGAATGAGCACAAGCAAGTAGAATGCACCTATTTTTCTTGTAACAAGCATGGACACATTGCGAGGAACTGTACAGAGGTAAGACCTTTTAATGGCTACTGTTATTCATGCAACAAGTTTGGTCATAGAGCTATGAATTGCAAGACTAGTAAGAAGAATAGAATTTAGCAAGATCAGAGAAATTAGAACCAGACAAATGTAAGAAGTACTCAGAATGTTACATGCCAGATATGAAACTATAATGGTCACACATAAAAGCAATGCAAAATGGTGACTCATATCAATGCGCCAAGGAATATAAGACCTCCAGTCATTTGTCACTCTTGTAACAAGGCTGGACACATCTCAAGGTTCTGTAGATCAAGGACGCAAGGTCAGGGAAGCCCTAAAAAGGTCGAAGAACTAGTTTTGGATCCTGTAGGACAAGTTAACTTTTTCAAAGCCTTAGATGATGCAAGCATGATTTGGTCAGATAAAAAGAAGGAAAAGACTGAGTTGAATGTATTGCATGCATCCCCAATGGATGCACCCTCTACATCTATATGAATGGCTCTCAGGGTCATAGGGGGAGCTAATTTAGCTCTAGACCCCTACATGACTGGTATACTCATCCTCAGAGTATGTGCCTTTGGACTTAACCTTTTCGAGTGTATAGGAACCTTCATGGAAGAGCGCACATGTTGAATGTTAGCAGAATTCAAGTTGCAAATTTTGAAGTGACAACTTGGTTTACATGACATGCATTAATGGTGAATTTTTCACTTTAAAGTACATAGAAGTCATTTGATTGATCATTGCATTCAAATTCAGAGTGATAGGAGAGCAGAAAGAGCCTTGGAAGTTGTTGTGAAGTCTTGGAGATTGATCTATCAGAGATTTTCGCCAGTTATCAGTGCATTTGATTGGTTGCAAAAACCCTAGCTCATTGCACCAATTTGGAATTCATTAAATTATCTCAGAGATCAGTTGGAAAAAATTTATCAAGTCATGGCAACTCCCATTGTTTATGATGTCGCTAAGAAGAAAAGATATGTTCTCAAGAGGCACCCATGTTAATCAACCCTAGATGATTTAGAGGGAGCTTTCTCCCACACACCTATGGGTGTCATGCATGTGGAAAACATAAGGGCTTACATCTATTGTAAGAAAGAACCTATTGGACTAGATAGGTTAAGGGCGCACATGGATACCATGTTGAAACAGGATAAAACATTCATGGATGAATATGCCAAATGGAATGATCACCCTATTGTTGAGTATGCTATGACATATGAATTCTATAAGACATAATGGATAAAGATATTATTGAACAAAATCCATGATGATCTATTTTGGATTGGAGATGTTCCAGTAAGAATCACAAGTGATCTGATACATGAGATGACAGGCCTTTCTAGGACAGGCATCATCCTTCTAGTAGGCAAGGATGTCAGGAAAATGGTAGAACAAGTATGTAAGTCAAGGAGTGATAGGCGCGGCATGACTATTGAGCTGATTGAGCAAGAAGACATCAAATTGATGTCAATGTTATTGGGTTATAGATTTCATCACACCAATAGGGTGAATAGTGTGTCTACGGGCACTATTTTAGCTACCATCAAACTAGTAAAGGAAGATGGAGGATTCAAATTGTGTGAGATCTTGCGCACATAGTTGATAGATAACATCAAAGCTATCAAACATGACAAAAAAAAGATATTCAGGTTTGGGTCCCTAATCATCTATATGTACCTTCATATAGTTGGAAGAGTTTCAGATTTGTATTTGGACAAGTCCATTCCAACAATGCCTCAGATATCCAACAAAGCATCCACAGAAATCACACTAAGAGACTATGTCACATTGGAATTGAAGACCTTTAGAGATAAGATGCAGATGAGGTATAGGATTCCAGAAAGCATTGTAGAGAAATATAAGGATACAATATGCTCTATGGTGGAGATTGATACTACATGTATGGAAGCTGTTGAGCCTAGAACTAAGTGGATTCATCCACTTGGGTATGAGCTAGAGGAAAAAGCTCTTGAAGCTTATGCACAGGTACTTCTATCAACCCCCAAAGATCCTAATGAACCAAGGTGAGGAACTAATGAGGAAAAGAACAGAGAAGCTAATGCAAAAATTAATAGTGGAGCAACCAAAAGAAAGGTTGCAAAGGTCACTTTTGAGATCTTGAGAATACATGGTGTGTCTCAAGAAAACCTTGATCAAGCAAGGGATGAAAAGATTTCCATAGAATTGAAAGGCGTAGTAGCAGAGGAAGAACAAAAAGACCCTCAGTTGAAGAAGATGAAAACTAAATCAAATGATAGTCAAAAGGGTAAAGAAGATAATACTCCTTCTGCACCCATAGATACTATTGATCTTATAACTCCTCCAGAGTATAAGCCTATAATCAAGAGGAAGAAAGAAGATAGCTCTAGTCATCCATCCTCACAAGAATTAAGGAGAAAGAAAAATATTCAAGCACCTCCTAAGGCAGGATTTAGACCAAGCCTTAAAGTATTGAGCCCTAGAATTTTTGATGAGGGAAGAATTGATCAAGTAGGGAAGTTTTATGAAACTTATAGTGAGATTGACAAATGAGAGATACATGAGATGATTGTCAAACATATGATAAAGTTCAAGAAGACAGTTCTTGAATTGAAAATAGAAATTCTAGATAAGGTATGGGAAATAATGGACACCTTAAAAAGACAAACCACTGAAGAAGATCTGAGAATAAGGGAACAAATTCATGATTCCACTCTTCCAGTATGTTCTATTGAAGAAAGATCATTGTTACTAGATCTAGTGAAGCCGCACTTTAGGACAAAGATGAGAACTCTACACATTATGAAAAAAGGCTATGAGCTAATAACGAAGGAAACAGAGAAGGAAATTGAAAAGGTGTTATTAGAACAACACATAAAACCACCTACTGCACCCATCACTCATGCACCTAGTAAGAAAGACAAAGAAGCAAAGACCTTCAATATACCAGTGATAGGTCCTTAGGACTCAGCACCCATAGTAGAAACTCAAATAGATGCAAACAAGTCTGTGCCCATCTTATAATCACACGAAAGAAACACTATTTTCATAGATAATGTGGAGATAGCCATGGCGGCTACTGATAAGGATTTGGACAAGTTTGAGGAAGAATTTGTTAGTATTGAAGAAGATGAAATCTTATGCAGCAATACACCTCCCACTCAGCAAGAAAAAGTACTCATAGAAGATGTATCTAATAAGAAAGAAGAAGAAGAGGTAGAAAAGAAAGAAGAAGATACTTCTGTTGATCTTGCAAAAGTAAAACCAGAAGTGATGGAAAGCACTCCCATCACTCCCTCCTCAGTATTGTTGTCAGGTTTGACACCTGACACAAGTAGTTTGGACTCTTGGAAAGAAGAATACCTGATTAAGTTCAGCATCTTGGCTATGGAGTTGGAAAAAGAAAAACAAGTGATGAGGAATCCTCTCCTGATAGAATCAGTGAATATTTTGAATACTTTACTGCTAGAGGATAAGAAATTGCTAAAAGTACATTCGGTTGATGATGTGATTTTAGTGCTCTCACAGTTCAAAAACAAATTTTCTAGCCTAGAAGAATTTGCGTCCATAGTAGCAAAAGAGAAGTACTTAAAGAAGAGACTAAATGAGTTGATGATAAACTTTGCACTAGAATTGAATTATCTTAAGTCTGGTCAAGCATCCTTGAAAAAAATTGCTGGTTGAGGAAGAAGGATCATTGCAGCATGCATGGATCAAGACAAGCTCATCAATGCTCACTTCAAGAAGATAAAAGAGGTAGAAGCAATGATTGAGTAGGTAAAGAATTTAGTGTCAGACACATTCACTGATGTGAACATGTGCAACAATGTCTACTGAGGATAGATAGACAAGATTAAGAAGGAAGGAAAAGAGATAACAAGGATAAGGTCTAGATAGACTCAGATGAGGAATGGTCTTGCACCCTCTTTAGACATCCTTAATCAGAATATAAAGGTGATTAATGCAACCATAGTAACTTATGATCATGGTCCCATCAGTGACTTGGAGAAGATGGAGAAGCTTCAATATGCATTATTCACCCATCTCCAGATAGTTAACTCTCTGATAACCTTTTGGAAGAAGGAGATCCAGAACCTCAAGATTGCATATCCAGATGTTTTCCCTCAGTGAGATGTGTATATACAATTTTTTGATGCACCTTTTTCATTAATGTCAAAAGAGGAGTTGTGTATAGAATATGGAGTATATATATGTATAGGGAGATATAAGATTATGTATAAAAATATATAGAAGACAAAAGTTTTTGTGTTAAGAGACAGTTAGAAACTTGGCCATATTCCTTTGTTGCCACCAATGATAAAGGGGGAGATTGTTGGCAAGTTGTCTATACTAAAGTATATGACTAGATATAGTGTTTTCATTATGGAAAAAAAGTCATAGAGTAGTTTGAAGTCAACACACTTAGTGTAAAGATCAGAATTCAGTTAAGTGTTGAAGACTGGATAGTGTACAAAGTTCCTATAGCTCAGAGCATCAACACACATGTGTATGGATGAATTATGGTATGCGCCCTAGAAGTTAATCTTGTTGGACTATAATTATGCTTAGTCTATGAGTGCATAAGTAGATATGAAAACATGTGAAAGTTACAGTCAGTTGAAGTTGCACAGCCAGTGTGTGCCAACAGAGAATAAAGCTTATAGCCGATAGTTAGCATTTTGGTTTGCGATTGTAATATAATATTGTAAAGGCCATGTGCCCATTGTATTTAGGTTGCCAACATGTTTATATGTATAATTTTAAGCACGCTTAAGCTAATTAATTTGGAAGCATTGTTTGTAATTAGTTATAGGGCTGATCTAACTATGTATTTTGTATGAGCACATAAATATAAGGTGCACCCATTGTATTCGGCATGGAAGTAGAAATAGACTTGTGATAAGAAGAGAATAAGTTTGTTGTATCATCTTAAAATGGAAGCACTTCCATGTTAAGAGCATTTATCCCTCTGAGTAAGTGGTTTAGGGTGTTGATTGGCATCTTTGCATTCTCCCTTATCTTCCACTTCTTCTCTGCACTTGATTTTTTGCATTCTAGGTGAAATTAGGGTTAAGGTCTTAAGGAATTTACTAATTTTCCTCTTTTGATGGCTCCATTTTCTAGGTAGGATTCAAAAATGAGACCTCCTAGTCCTTCATCATATCATTCTGAGTATTTTCTATCTATTCCTGACACTAGGTCCTATTCAGACATCAATTTCTAAGTTTCTAGTATCTCTGGGATCTCTGTTGTAGAACCTAAAAAAGTTAGGGTCTAAGGTCAAAGTCAACCTTGACCCTAACTAGGTCAGGGTCGACCTCAACCTTGACCCCTTCTCGCTAGGATTTCAAAGTTTCATTTGCCGATAATTTATCTTTCGGGATAATTATTTCCCGCTTCCAGGTCTGCTATTTTGGGCTCCAAAATAGTAAATCCTTTAATGGTATTTAATCAAGCTATATTTTCTAAAGGTGAGGACCTAATTGGGATTTAATTCTTCAAGGTGGCCCATCTAGATGAGTGTGCCCTAGATCACTATAAAAGGAGGCCTTCCTCTCTCATTTTCACATCAAGTTTTCATGCTCAAGCTCTCAAGCTCTCAAGGTGATCAAACAAGCATTCATTCAAGCATTCAAGTCTTCTTCTTCATCCAAGTTCTCCATTAAAGATTAAGGATTTAAAGCATTCAAGATCTATCATTCAAACCCTAGATCTAGCCACCATGGTGGTGTGATCTTCCTTCAAGATCCTTTGTTCATCTTCAAGATCCATATCATTGTTTCCTCAAGGTGGATTTCAAGCATACAATCATGGAGGTTTGATAATGTTATGTTCAAGCTTTCATATCAATATATTTGATTACATTCCAAATACATTAGCATATCTATTGAATTGCATAGCTTCATTGTTAGATTCATTTCTACTACTTGCTAGCATTCTCCTATTTCAATTTCAATATTAAGGTTGATTCCAAACCGGGGTTTGACCAAGGCAAACCCCCCAAACAAACAACAAAAGTATTTTTCTTGCAGGCACAGGTGTGGAACCTTAGATTTGAGAGTGAATTGGATACCCTTTTTGGCAATCTTTCAGGATCTGCGAACAGAATCAGAATCGGACTTCAAATAAATAATGTGGTCTTTGACCTTTTAAAAGCTCAAATTCAACCTGTGTGAATTTGGAGAAAAGATTTCTGGGTTGTGTCCACCTCGACATTTCTAGTCTAGAATAGCTGATAGAATATTCAAAAAGTTCATACAGAAGCCAGAATTCAGCATTTTGCAGATCTGCCCTAATTCAAGGTTAGTATTTGCACTTCAATTATTTTAGATTTCAAGCTTAATCCAACTATAGGGAAGTATAGGGTTTCTCTCTCTTTTTCATATTCTTCATAGATTGATTCAATTGTGTCTTAACCTCTTGGTTGATCAAATTGGATCTCTCCTTTGGGAATTTGGATTTAGGAGTGAATCTTACATTTTCTCCACACACATACACAAATAGTGGTGATTCCAAATTACCTCTATTCATTTTGGTGAGCCTGACTAGCTTACTCTCTTTCTTTTTGGTGTTAGATTTACATTTTTCTCTTGCATCTATACTTCTAAAATTCAAAAAAATCTATATATTGAATAAAATACAAAAACATATTTCTTGCCTTTTTTTCATGAAGATTGTTAAGATGTTTTGGTGCATAATCATGTTTGTTATTACTCTTCTTCTAGCATCTATTTATAATGCATATGATGTTTATGAGGGTATTATTCATTTCATAACATTGATGACCCTTCACTTTTCTCTTGCTTATGCTTTTGTGAAGCTGACTAATACTAGTCTACCTACATTTAAAACTTTTCTTAGGGATTCATGTGGTAGCCTTATTCATGTTTTAGATTATGTGAAGAATTTGGTAGATGACACACCATCTCCTAATCTTCCTAATATTAATCCTAATCTTGCTATTCTGATACATAAATCTCCATCTGTTAATCCTTGCTCTTCCCATACTTATGATTGGATTCAAGCTATAGTGCAGGATGCGGATCTGAAAGATTTCTTTGATTTACCTCCTCCTCTTGTTCAGGATGATATTCAAGGTGAGGATAAACAAACTTCTTCCAAACCTATTATCCCACCTTATATGACCTTTACTCATGAACATGATAAACAATCACCTCCTGCCGAAGCTTTGCATGATATGTACACTACTGGATATGATATGGTGAATAAACAAGGCTATAAAGGTTTAGGGTTAGGGGTTAATGAACATGGTATTAAATTTCCCATTAATATACCTCCTAAACTAGATATGTGTGGTGTTGGAACTTCTAAATCTCAAGTCAAGTTAAGCGGTGTGGATCTTCATCCTCCCCTTAACATTCATCTCTCTACATCTCTAATGGATAATCCTAACACTCATCAAGAAAATGCTAAAATAGTATATGTGGAGCTAATGAATTCTAAGAAGGAAAGATTTAGACCTATGCCTATTGATGCTTTGTACAAATTTAAATGTCCTTTCCACTATCGTAATACTCATTTTCTTTCCGATTGTAACAACTTCAAATTATATGTTAGGGATAGGGCTACACGCGGTATCATACCTTTTTCTCACGCCATCTTACAACTTCTTCATAATTTTGATATAGGGGATTCCCCTCCATTAGAGCTAGAGTAAATGTTCCTCTCCTCTTGTGTCATGACTGGGGGGCAAGAGGCATCATTTTATCTAGTCTTTTAGGATCCATTAGGTCTTTTTATTAAGATTTAATTGGTATTCTTTATGTTTCCTTCTTCCATAGTCTGCCATGATGTTTTTATCCATTCCTAGGAATTATATTTTCTTCTTAGAAAATCTTTTCTAGGACATGTGTTTTAAAAATATCCCTTGTCTATCATCCCTCGAGGGGGCAAGGTTATCCTTCTCTTTTTCTAAGGGAACTTCTTTCCTTAGCTTAGTGGTATTTGTTTATATTGCAATATTATTTCATCATATTGATAGATATTTTGACTATGGATAACCTTCTTATATGAGAAGTTGTTGTCCTACATCGTCACTTCTTCTCTATGTTGCAAATTATGTTCTTTATAAACTCTCACCCTTGCTTTAGTGTTAGAGTTGTTTCCCTTATTCCAAAGATTCCTCTTTCTCCTCTTCACCGGGGGCTTGATGATTGAATCTTTGTTCCCACATTTTGAAAGATGATATCTTATCTAAATGCACTCTTCTTTGGTAGAGGTCTTGGTAATAAGATCTCTTTCCTTGAGGATCCTTTTCCATAAGTGACATATCCTACTCACGATTATCTATACTCTTGGATGTAGGGGTCAATATCTCTCACTAAGGATATACTATACATTGTTGTAAGCAGGATATCTCCTTGCTTTGTGAAGTAGGTATCCTCTTCCATCTTTGTTCCTACACTTGGGGGGAAAAGATGCCTTATCCTTCTTTTCTATCTTCAAACATTCAAACATGGAGTCACAAATATGGGTTGTGAGTTTGGTAGAAGTGCTTTAGCCTTGGAGGCTTGGTATGCTTTTCTATCTTATTCAAATCTATGCATTGTTATTTCATCCGGTATTCTCTTCTTTTCTAGGGATTCACCTCTTTCCTTGGTTAAGTAGTATCTATCTATTATGTGATATCCAATCATACATGAAAATTATGGTGTGCATTTGTGGACCTATGTCCTTTATGCAAACCTTATTTGTTGTTTGACGTTGGGTTTCCATGGTTGATACATCTCTCACCTTGGAAACTAAATAGTGTGCTATCCCTCATTAAGGGTTACTTTCTTTTCACTTCTTGCATGATATCTTTTACATCCATCCCTTCCATGGCCTCATAGGAGCTATGACCTTCTTGACTTGGACTGGGTGTTTTCTATGGATATTGTCTTGATGCTGAAGAAGGCTTTATCCTTGTTCTTTCTTTCCTTAACATAAAAAAATAGTATGTTTTTGCCATATTAAGGAGGGGGGCATATGCAGGGCCTCCCTTGTACTATAGTTTTTTATTTTTATATGCTAAATCTTGGAAGGTAACGCACATAAGTTGCTAAATCCTAAAAAGACATGCACCTATATGCTAAATCTTTCAAAGGTAACACACATAAGTTGCTAAATCCTAAGGAGACATGCATTTCATAGTGATACAATAAGGTGGATCTATGGATATTCTAGAAGCTGTTAGAAGATGCATTACAATTGCAAGCATAGTTTATGGGTGAACCTGTTGGGCTCTCCCTCCAGGGTGATTCACGGTAAGGTGGGCATCTTACCGGGAAAGGTAATCACTTTCTCTTTTCCCTCTTTTCACTTTCATGCTAGTAGGATTGGATCATGAAGCTACGTTGTCTATAGTGTTGCTCTTGTCTTTCTTATGTAATCATTTATGCTTTTATGATAGCTTTCCAAATATGATATTGGTATGAGAAATATTTCTTAGCAAGGTTTCTTATGCTAATTAATTTGGGTTGTTTAGTACTACCCCTTGTTCTCTCATGTATGTATGTTGAGTTAGAATCCTTGGTCTGGGGGCTTGTGTCTTCAGCTAAGTGTTATTTTATCTCATTTTAAATCCACTAGGATCTCTTCTCTCTTCTCCTTTACCAAGAGTTTGCATTGAATCTATACTCTTGCTAAAGTGGGGGCTTAATGTATAATCTTAAAATGGAAGCACTTCCATGTTAAG
This sequence comes from Chamaecyparis obtusa, assembly GCA_027943335.1. Taxonomy (NCBI): domain Eukaryota; kingdom Viridiplantae; phylum Streptophyta; class Pinopsida; order Cupressales; family Cupressaceae; genus Chamaecyparis; species Chamaecyparis obtusa. Next base: position 147,069 of record BSBK01003323.1, on the reverse strand, counting down.
AGCATTTATCCCTCTGAGTAAGTGGTTTAGTGTCATGATTGGCATCTTTGCATTCTCCCTTGTCTTCCACTTCTTCTCTGCACTTGATTTTTTGCATTCTAGGTGAAATTAGGGTTAAGGTATTAAGGACTTTCTTGATTTTCCTCTTTCCATGGCTCCATTTTCTAGGTAGGATTCAAAAATCAGACCTCCTAGTCCTTCATCATATCATTCTGAGGATTTTTTGCCTAGTCCTGACACTGGGTCTTGTTCAGACATCAATTTCTAAGTTTCTAGCATCTCTGGGATCTCTGTTGCAGAACTTGACAAAGTTAGGGTCTGAGGTTAAATTCGACCTTGACCTTGACTAGGTCAGGGTCAACCTTGACCCTGACTAGGTCAAGGTTGACCTTGACCCCTTCTCACTAGGATTTCAAAGTTTCATTTGCCAGTAATTTATCTTTCGTGATAATTATTTCCCGCTTCCAGGTCGGCTGTTTCGGGCTCCGAAATGGTAAATACTTTAATGGTATTTAATCAAGGTATATTTTATAAAGGTGAGGACCTAATTGGGATTTAATTCTTCAAGGTGGCCCATCTAGAGGAGTGTTCCCTAGATCACTATAAAAGGAGGCCTTCCTCTCTCATTTTCACATCAAGTTTTCATGCTCAAGCTCTCAAGGTGATCAAGGAAACATTCATTCAAGCATTCAAGTCTTCTTCTTCATCCAAGTTCTCCATTGAAGATCAAGGATTTAAAGAATTCAAGCTATTGAAGGGATTTGGCTCAAGCATTCAAGATCTATCATTCAAACCCTAGATCTAGCCACCATGGTGGTGTGATCTTCCTTCAAGATCCTTTGTTCATCTTCAAGATCCATATCATTGTTTCCTCAAGGTGGATTTAAAGCATATAATCATTGAGGTTTGATAATGTTATGTTCAAGCTTTCATATCAATATATTTGATTACATTCCAAATACATTAGCATATCTATTGAATTGCATAGCTTCATTGTTAGATTCATTTCTACTACTTGCTAGCATTCTCCTATTTCAATTTCAATATTAAGGTTGATTCCAAACCGAGGTTTGACCAAGGAAAACTCCCCAAACAATAAAGAAAAGTATTTTTCTTGTAGGCATAGGTGTGGAACCTCAGATCTGAGAGAGAATTTGGATACCCTTTTTGACAATCTTTCAGGATCTATGAATAGAATCGGAATCAGAGTTCAAATAAATAATGTGGTCTTTGACCTTTTAAAAGGTCAAAGTCAACCTGTGTGAATTTGGAGAAAATATTTCTAGGTTTTGTCCCCCTCAGCATTTCCAGTCCAGAACAGGTGACAGAATCTTTGAAAAGTTCATACAGAAGCCAAAATTCAGCATTTTGCAGATCTGCCCTAATTCAAGGTTAGTATTTGCACTTCAATTATTTTAGATTTCAAGCTTAATCCAACTATAGGGAAATATAGGGTTTCTCTCTCTTTTTCATATTCTTCATAGATTGATTCAATTGTGTATTAACCTCTTGGTTGATCAAATTGGATCTCTCCTTTGGGAATTTGGATTTAGGAGTGAATCTTACATTTTCCCCACACACATACACAAATAGTGGTGATTCCAAATTAACTCTATTCATTTGCGAGGACACTAGAAGATGTATTAGAGCTCTACAAGAGGTCAAAGCATCAGTGCATCAAATGAATTGATCTAACAAGCAGTGTCATAGTGATAGTTCATCCTACAGATATAGTGTGTATCTAAAATTAGAAGGTTGTAGCCTTCACCACTTGAGCAGTGAGCTCTTGGATAGTGCATCCTCTCCCCTAATGGAGATGATTGTAAAAGACTCCTAACCGGGTCCGACCCTTAACAAGGTCTACTATACTTAAAGCATTGTAAAGCTACTCCTATTCGGGTAAAGGATCTTCTAACATGGATCATAAAACACTAGTGCAAAATATTAGTGGGTATCAAGTCCCTCCAAGGTTTTTACCTATTTGGGTTTCCCCGTAATTATATTGGTGTCATGCATTGATTTCATGTTTCATGTTTATGTGAATGTTTATTTCAGTACTTAAGAATTTAAGTTCAAAATAAAAATTAAAGGCAAAAAGTTAAAATATAGTGAACACTGATTCACCCACCCCCCCTCTCAGTGTTCCCATTCCTAACACCAACTCCCTTTGTGCCTTCCGCACCCTATCTTGGCTCCTCCGTAGTGCATCCTGCAGTTGTGTAACTGCAGCTCCTAGAGGGAGACCCTGCGTAGTCTAATCCTGCATAACCTCATCCCAACCCTCAACCTGTGCCTCCTTCTCAAGAGGTTGTTGCGGTATGTGATCAGTCCTCTACCTCGCTGATCTCTCCTGAGCTCTGCTACTTCCATCACCAGTATCTATCCTCATCCGTCAAGTGAGAATGGCTACCTATGTAATCCTCTGTCAAGGTACCTATTATTGAGCCTACTCTTGCTATGGTGGTGGTAGAGCCACCTGCTATTGTGGTGGAGGCTAAGATGTACCTTCTTCTATACCTACTAACCCATGCTAACTGGATTTATGTATCAGGGGATGGATGCACAACTAAATGATCTCAATTCTTCTATCATCCCACCATCAATCACCACCACCATATAGTCCCATTGGGCTGGTGCTACCCATGCCTCAATCATAGAATGACCCTGATCCAACCTCGCACTCGAGCCCTTCACCTCATCGGTGAACCAGGTGTATGAGCAGTACTCTTATGATATATCTTGAGGCCTGCTGAACTGTCACAACGCTCATGATAGTGGAAAATGCTCAATAATGGTAACAAAGTGCTTGATCAAGGGTCAAAAATAGAACATGTATTAAAGCTCATGTCTGGCATCATCCCAGACCTTTGTACCTATCCATGGCTCCCGCACAACTGTGCCCATGTCATCTAACTGACCCTACCACTGCTCTATCTTACCTAGTGCTAGTTGGGTCATCGATTTGCCATACCTATAAATATATGGCTCTAATAGTTGTCTGGTATCTTGGAAGACCGGCCTACAAATGGGGAGATGCTCCTAGGCCCATATCTAAAATACAAAGATAGCTGCCGCCATACTCTGAGCATCTCGATACATGATCATGTACATCTCATGGTACATTTATGCCAGCATACACTAGTCACATCCATAACACACGAGTGACTACTCTAACATGCACTGCAGCATCCATCCCTAGCCACACTCTAGCCCATGCTATCCTTTGTCTAGCATAAGATACTAGCCCAGTATTGCTACTAATACCACTGCTAACTTGTGCCCAGGACTGTAATCTCTAATCAGATCTTCCCAAGGGATCGCTCGACCCACAACTAGCTCATCCTAGAAGATGGCTCAAAGTGCAACATTCCCCTCTCTTGGCTGCATGTCATACTCCACACATGACCCATGGAATGGTACCCACAAAATCCGGTATATGTCATCTAGTGTCACCATCATCTCTCCCTTGGGAAAGTGGAATAATATTCATTTTTGAATGGAAGCACTCGATGAGTGCACCCTATAATCCGTGATTCACCTGAATGTTAGGTACATCACAAAAGTATGATAGCCCTAACACATCTATGTGCATTGTCTCTCTGTCATCCAGCCGCCACATTAATGCACCGATGACTGGGTGGTGAGATTGAAACACAATGTCAGGGAAGTCCACCTACAATGCAAGAGACAACACATGATTAGTATTTGATTCAGATCATGATGATTTTTAAAGCAAAATTGAACTTGAAACTATGTACCTATCCTAAAATTGGCTATCTAATGATCTACTTGGTTGATTTTACACAAATTTTGACTCAACTTTGGTTCTCTACTATAGATTCCAAAGAAAGGAAGTAGGAATCTCGCTCAATATTTTCCAGCCATGTGAGGTTGTGTTCCAGTTCACGCAAGAGATCTTCCTTACGAAGGGTTTCTTGCGTGAGCCTGTGGAGAGACCCACGCGAGGAAGTCCTCTTTTCATAATGTCTCACATGAGAATCGTCACCAGCCTATGTGAAGAACATGTTTTCTCACACAAGTTCTTCTGGGAAAGTTCCTAACTAGACCTAAGATTCTATCTTAATCTACTCAAATGCATTACAAAACTGAAATGTAGGCTAAGTTAACGACTACTAACAGGTGGGTCATACGTCGGAGCTAGCTGTGACATCGGCAATGCTTGAACCTATGCGATTTCACTGGAACACCTTGCATTTTCACTTAGAGCTCTCTTTTCTCATAAAGTCAATGGTTTCAAATGAATTGAAAATGACCCTTTTGGGCCTTATATAAGTTTTGACCTAATTTTCAAAAGTGCTCCATTTTGCATGAAAAATTTACCCTTGGCTAAACCAACTACTCTAAATCTATTTTTGGGATCCAAATCAAAATCTAACATTTCTACATAGCTCAAAATTAAGTTTTAAAATTTCTACGACCAACGTGATTAGACACTTGTGTAGTCGACCTTCTTATGTCATATTCTTGACAGAATGACATCTCATCATCATTTTCTTTACTTCTTCATATTTTTCATCAAAAGTCAACTATGGTAGAACTTGATCAAAC
>BSBK01003323.1:75000-137500 GCA_027943335.1 Chamaecyparis obtusa | reverse complement strand
TTCAGTTTTCTGAGTGGCCTGCTTTGAGGCTTCCTAGTTTGCATCATGTTCTAGATCAAGTGTAATTGAGAGATGTTCCATACTAAGGACCTATAAGTGTACTTTCCTAAGGATTTTGAGGTCTTTGTCAATCCATTTGATCACTTTCCCAGGCCTATTCTAAACCCAGTTTATGCACTTTTTCACTATTTTAATCCTGAATATTACTAACAGGCTGACTTTTGTGTTTGCTTGTAATCTGCCACTTGATCTTTTGGCAGAGTTGATTATGGATCCATGAATATTATGTGGGGGTCATTTAGTGCCAAGGTTTTTAGCTCTTGAAGATCTAAGTGGGTGAGTTTTTTAAAGACAGTTTCGAAAGTGACTTGTGCGATTTTGGCAGTGCGGATAAGTTTTAACTTTCCAAGTGGCCATGTTTGATCATTAGTCACTTTGGGCTTAAGTCTTTTTGAGCATTTTACTTTGACCGATGTACTATAATATCGGAGGTGAACGCATGTTCCTGGTGGCGTGTTCCTGTGAGACCGTTTGGTCAGTTTTTGAAGCTTCTTTCTGGAGGCACAACTTTGAGGATTATTTCTGGATCGTCAGTTGATCATTCATTGAATTTGATTGCAATCTTGTTTTCTATGCATGAGATAGATCATTCACCTAGGGTTTGAAACCATGAGGGTTCCATTTGAGTGGATTGCAAGATCAGACAAAAAGTGCTTTGTGTTGATCCAAAGTGTGGATAGGACGACTTTGCAAAGTAGTCATTTTCTAAAATTTGTAGATTTTGGAAGATGGTTGTTTCCAGTTGAGGGTTAATTTTTTGCATTCCTTGCATATGATTCTTCTACCAGAATCAGTGGCATGCCCTCAACTTTCCATTTGATATTTTTTATCCATCTCCTTCTGAGGCAGTTTGCAATAATTTTAGTTTGTATTTACTGGCAATTCGAAACGGGTGATTTCAACTTTGAAAATATATTTCCTCGTTCATTTCTAGATGAAGCCACTTGATGGGGTGATTACATGTACTACAAAGTTCATACTCACCAAGTTTCAGCTTCCAGTGATTAGCTTTGAACAGTGTTTTAAAGGGGTGAATAGATGCAATTTATTCAAGTTTGCCGACTGACGAATTATTAAAAATTGAGGTTTTTCAAAGTTTCCGGTTATCTGGATTGGATCTGGTTACAATTGTCAGTCATCTAGGTAATATTTTTGAAGTCCAAGTGTTTGAATTTGAATTTTTTTTTAAGCCAGACCCGTTTGGGGTCCAGCCTGCTTCATTATTTTAAATTAGAATTTTGGCCATAGAGCAGTCAATTCATTGGCCACAATTTATTTTGTAACAGTTGTTCCTGGCATTTGCTTTGATTCTCGCTGCATAATCTCAAGGCTCAGTGGTGAGAGCTACATTCATTTAAGTTCTTTGAAAAGAATCAGACTGGCTCTTGCATGAAGCTCAATCATAAATTCATAATATTTGAATTTGAAATTCAAGTGAGAATGTCAAATACAAAGGACTTCAATATTATTACCGTAAACAAAGAAATAAATGCCTTTTGTTTTCTCAGCCACGGGGACTACTAATAGCTTTACCTTGCAAACATGCAATACATTTCAAACCACGATGGATTGAACTATGCTCCAAAATGTGGGGGTTGTACACACCAATGTTTGAAGTGTTGTATGCACCAGTATATGTTACACACTTGTTTGAAGATGTTGGGCACACTAGAAAGGTTATGAGCACCATAAAGGGAGATGTACATACCATTACCATATGCACCAAGTAAACTACTGTGTGTGCCATTTAATATGCAGTGTATACCAAATATTTAAGGGCTGCTCATACAAATTTAAAGGATGCATTTGTTGGAAATATTCAGGGATTAACCGAGTTACTGAGAGGGGAGGGGTGAATCAGTAACTTTGAATTTTCTTACAATTACAGATGTATTAGCATATAGTTCACTTTTTCTTTATGCATATAGAAAGCATGAAACTTAAAAGCATTCACAACAATGACACATAGATTTGGTTACCCAGAAACCTTCCAAAAAGAAAGTAAAACTAGGGTGGGGATGAAACCCACAAAACTTTAGTACTGCAGAATAAAGTTGGCCGGTTAAGGCTTACAATTTGATCACTTCTGATGATCTGCCCTGTTAGGAGCAAAAAGGATTGCTAGATCCACCTTGTTAAAGGATTTACAAACATACAATGAAGTATGCACTCAGTAAAAAGATTTTACAACAGACTGTTAAGTCTACCTGGTTAAAGGATTTTAGTACTGATTCACCTGTTAGGATGAAACAGTAGATCTCTTGCTTTGCAACTGGATTGCTGATTGAGATTCGCTGAATGTACTAATCACCTTCTGTGATGAATTTGTCTTTGCTATTCCCTATACTGCTATAGCCCTTTGTAATTCTCTTATCTCTGCCTTTCCTTTTTATTCACATACATATTCATATAATTACATCTTGACATTTTTACAACATTGTTTATATACAAGTCTAAACAATTAATTACAATTACAAAGTCAGCTTGACAAATAAACATAAGTGCCACTAAGTCAGCCCAAGTATGGTTACACGGTTCCTGCAAACTAACTCGGTGACTTTCTGATACTCGACGTCCACTGCATTACTCGGCATCGTCATGCACTCGGTAGAAGTGAAGGCACAGTTCATACTAACCACTCGGTAGGTTTTGAACTCGATAAGTACTGGTGACTCGGTAGACATAATGTTACTCGGTTTGCATTGTCCTGCTCGGTTTGCATTATCTTGATTGGTTTGCACTATCTTCCTCGGTTTGCACTGTCCTGCTCGGTTTGCACTGTTCTGCTCGGTTTGCACTGTTCTGCTTGGTTTGCACTGTTCTGCTCGGTTTGCACTATTCTGCTCGGTTTGCACTGTTCTACTCAGTTTGCATTGTTCTGCTCGATTTGCACTGTTCTGCTTGGTTTGCACTCAGAATGCAAATAAGTGTTGTCACTAGTGGCAATTCTGCTTAATGCCAACAATCTCCCCCTTTGGCATTAGTGACAAAAACACTTATTGCTCAAAACTTATATACACTTATTGATTTTTTTTTTGTCTTGTCACAGGGCTTTATACATTATCTCCCCCTTTCAATGTGCTAACTTTTTCTTCTATACAAATCTCCTTCTATACATATCTCCCCCTTTTTGACGATAATGCCAAAGGTGTATATACAAGTGATTTACAGAGAGAATCCAAAATTTGATAGAAAATCAGAATGTACCTTCATGATTAGTGCCAGGGTTCTGTCCCAATTTTCTTGTAGAATCTTGCATGTTTGGATTGCAATTTGGACTTTTGCAGAGAGTTCAATCATGTGATCTGCTATAGAGAACTGATTGTCATGAATCAATGTTTTGGAATGTTCAATGTTTTGGAATGTTCAATGTGCTTATACATTGTATTCATGATGGGAAGGATCATGTTCTGGATGTCTAGCAGTGTGGACCGGATCCTTGTGTCTTCTTTTAGTAGATCTGACTGCATATTTGATAGGTATGAGACTTTCATGTGATGAGCAGAGCTTGAACTTGGTTCAAGTTGCAGCTTCTATATGCTAATCTTCATATCCTCATCCATTTTATTCATTTTATCCTTAACATCCTTTGTGAACTTGGCAATATTGCACAGTCTAGCCAAAAGAGAGGTGACATTCAAATAGGTAGATTCAATATTTGACAAATCTGAAGACAATTCCACTTGATTAATGGCTATGTGCTGAGCAATGTGCTCAAGCACTTTATTGTTGAATCTCTTCTCGGCTCTTTCAACTAACTTTTCTATCCCAGATGAATTCTCATTGTATTTATTTACTGCTTCAGCTAATTGTAGCAAAACATGTTGAGAGGAGTCTACTTTAATACCTAATGCATCAGACAAAATGTCTTTAGCATCCTTAATGATTTGATATTCCTTGTCTCTCTCCTCTTTAAGCTTCTTTTGCTTTGCTTTCCTTTGGAGGATCTCACCTATATTTTGCATTTGGTCCACTGATAGATTTGCAAAATCTAATGTTGGAATCTCTATTTCTTCATCTAGGTCTATATCCTCTACTATATTCTTACCCAAAAATTTTATACTCGGTATAGCCTTAGGCTTATCTGTACTTAATGCCTTAGTAGTAGTGACAATAGACATAGTAGGACTAGCTATAGAGACTGGCACACTATCTACTGGAGAACTTAAAATATTTACACTTGTGGAATCAAAAACTGGAATACTTACTGTTGGAAAACTTGATGAAGTGGGAGACTGCAACTCGGTAGAAGAAATGGTGGTTGCTTCTGTTGTTGCTATAGGTGATTGGAAAAAAGTTGAAGTTGTCACAACCATGCTTGAAGGTGTCTCCGGGCTAGATGTAGAAACTTTTACTGGAGAGGTAGGAAGTGATGCAATGACTTCTGCTGCTATCCTCACAGTATCATCTACCTCAGTGGCTTCTTCTTGTTCATCACTTTCATCTTCAATATCTTTTATTATTACTGTTTCAATACTTAGTTGGTGAAGATGGTATATGTTCTTCCATGTGGCATTTGCAGCTTTCACAACCGATTCAATATTGTTGATCAGAATCAAACAAGTATTGAACCTTAGTGTCATCTTACTTTCATTTTCCTTTAATGCCTTCTTTACTTCATCATTTTTCAAGCTCGGCATTAACTGTCTCAGGGTTTGATCAAATATGTCTATCACAGTTTGCTTTGCATTGCTCCATCTCATTTTTATTGGATTTAATAAGACTGCTGGAACCTGTAGGGCTATTTCATCAGGAGAGTATTTCCACTGTCCCATCTTTTCAATAACAGCATCTTCTATTTCCTTCTGTTCCATTTCCGATCTGGTTTCATATTTAAAATATTTTATGTTACTTACTCCAGATCCTGATCCGTCTCTAAAAAGTTTGATCCTCTCTTGAAAGTTTAGAGGAGGCCTTTTGAATACTATATCTTGGTCTGCCTTGTCTGCCTTATCTTTATCTGCCTTACCTCTTGCACTTCTCCTTGTAAATACAGCAGTGGGAGGCTTAGGTGCCTTAGTGATAAAAACCTTTCCTTTCTTCTTTGTAGGTTCTGGTTCCTCTATTTTCTCATCCTTTTCCTCTTCTTCTTCATCATTATCTCCTTTGTCCTCGGTTAGCATTTGCATTTTGGCTATCCTCTTCTTTCCTTTGTTTACCGCCTGTGGAAGTTTTATACTTAATTCAATTCTCACCTTTGCTTCATCATATGTTCCAAAATATGGAGCTTTGGGATTAATAGGTTGATTAAGAAGGGCTTCAATGATATTCTTGGTTTCATCAATATTTACCTCATAAGGAAGAGGTTTTACATATACAATCCTCAATTTAGCTGCTTGAATATATACATTGTCACAGTCTACCATGAAACAAATGTCATCCTTGTAATCCTCCACCAACTTCTGTGGAATCCAAAATCTGTCATTCATTTTCTCTTTGAAAGACTCAAAATAACTATCCATGATGCTTTCAAAATTTTCACCCATTTCTGAGATGTATTCATTTATCTCATAAAGGACTGGCACATCTTTTCTCCATACAACTTTTCCTTTGGAAGGGAAGAATTTTTGAACATAGAAGAATAAACAGACCAGTAGGGATCCAAACTTACATGGATTGTTTTTGGAAGTTTGAATGCTTTCCATGTTCTTGTTAAACTATTTTAACAATAAATCTGCAAGGTCAAATGATAAGTTGTTCTTGACCACTTTGTATGCTAGGTCAATAGCTTCACAGGAGACACTATTCTGTCGACTTGAACTGTATATTTTATGGGCAATTATGTGTGTACCAAACTTTAGTTCAGCATCGGTAATGCTGCTAACTTTCATGCCTCTACCGTCCCACTCGGCTAGGGTTTTCTTTTCCAGTTTTGACCGACCTAGGGTTTTGGTAGTTTTTGCTTTGTTCAACATGGGAAGACCGGTGATTTGATGAATCATCTTCTTGGCGATCTCTATGGGTTGCTCAAGCCAAATCTTGCCATCATGTATACGGCTGAGAATGTATCTAACCCATTTCTCCCGAAAGTTTCGAGGTAAATGTGCAATGTGAACTAATCCTTTATCTTCCAGATGTTTGTGCTTGGGTTTCAGAATACCATCCACACATAGTTCTTCACGCACAATATCTAGTTCTAGGTTCCCCATTTCATGAATTGCACAGTTGAAATGATTGTGAATATCATTAATAAGTAGTACCTTAGGAGGAATCTGAGATTGAGCTCCGTTCGGGTCTAGGGCTGCTGCAATTGCGGGCACGATCTTGAAATCTGGTGCTCTCCATTCCCCTTGGACTAACATTTCAGATCCTTTCTTCACTGAGGTGCTGGATGATGCCATGGTAGCTCATAGAAAATTCTTTTTGCAAAAGGTATTTGAGTCGCTGGATTGCTCTTGAAGTTTTCTGCTCTCAAAGTGCTAAAATTCACGGTGAGAAATGAGTTTGATTTTTTGCCTTTTGTTTACAACTCTGTCATTAATGCTCATTACAAATGAGGGTATGAATTCTGATAGACTATCATCCACTAAGAATTAATTTCTCGGTGAAGACTTCGCAACTCGGTGAACTCGAGAATTCATATTGCTCCGACCTCGCTCGGTAAAGACTAATACTGACCTTGTTCGGTTAAGACTGGTACCGACCTTCCTGTGATCTTATTGCATCTTGTATGGTGATTTAGATCTTTCTTTTAATTCGGTTCTGGAACTGCTTGAAGTTTGTCTAGGAGAATACAGTTCCAGTGCTTTCTTGGAAATTTAGTTTGAGTCGGTAGAGCCACCCATTCCATTACTTGGACTGGTTTTCTCGGTAGATTTAGGAATCCACTTTTGTCTCACCTGTTTCCTGACCTTAGTTGCTTCATTCTTCTTTCCATCTTCAACTTCACTAGCATTCATGTAGTTTCTGGCTATGTGACCGAGTTTAGTGCATTTGAAGCATCTTACGGTAGTATCTCTTTTCCTTAGATGATGCTTTATGCAGTTCATGCCAATGTGTCCATATTCTCCACAGTAATGACATCTACGCTAGGTATTGTAGTCCCATCCAAACATTGCTTTCATAATTTATTCTGCTGGATTGAATGTCTTGGATCTGCACTCAGATGCTTTGTGACCTTGTTTGTTGCACTTGTGACAATTACCTCTGAATCTTGGTTTTTCCCTGCATTCATTTGCTTTGTGACCATGTTGATTACAGTTGTAGCATTTTCCATTGAATTCTACTTTTTCCTATTTTACCACAATGATTACAAGTAGGTTTTTGATTTCTTTGAGTACCTTGCTTAGAAGATTCACCTTCTCCTTTGTATCCAAGTCCTGCTTTTCCTTTCTGCCTATGCAGATTTCACTCATACAGCTGATTCAAGTCTTCTTGGCTTTTCAGCATTCCTTCATTGATTTGTTTTTCAGCGTTTAGGTCATCCACCAATCTTAGATTGATTTCCTTTTCAGATCTTAGTTCTTCTCTTGTGTTTTCTATTTCTGATCTTAGATTTAGAATTTCCTCATTTGTATGGGAGTTCTGATCAATTAAGTTTTCTAGCTGAAGGGTTTTATTTTGGACTTCATTGTTCCTTCCATCTAATTCATCTTTCAACTTTTTTCTTTGTTCTAAGATCTCACAAAATCTTGTTGAGTGTAACTCTTGTTCTCTTTTTAATTTTCTCACTTCTTCCTGCAGAGACCCATTCTTTTCTAGGAGTTCTTTGACAGCATTGTTTGCTTCATCTGAGCTATTTGAGGGAAAAAGATCTTCAACCTTTTCTTCAATGTAATTTTGATCATTCATCTGATTTGCAAGTTCCTTCCTTCTTCTTAGGGATTGGGAAAGATGTTCTTTTGCTTCCTTGAGTTTAGCTATGGCCATTTCCAGATCTAGCTTTTCATTTTCAATCACCTTGTTCAGTTTGAATACCTCCATTGTCTTGGATCTTTGCTCAAGCTAGTTAAGCTTTATCTTGAGAACCAACAAAGCTCTGATACTAATTGTTGGAAATACTCAAGGATTAACCGAGTTACTGAGAGGGGAGGGGTGAATCAGTAACTTCGAATTTTCTTACAATTATAGATGTATTAGCATATAGTTCACTTTTTCTTTATGCATATAGAAAGCATGAAACTTAAAAGCATTCACAACAATGACACATAGATTTGGTTACCCAGAAACCTTCCAAAAAAAAAGTAAAACTGGGGTGGGGATGAAACCCACAAAACTTTAGTACTGCAGAATAAAGTTGGCCGGTTAAGGCTTACAATTTGATCACTTCTGATGATCTGCCCTGTTAGGAGCAAAAAGGATTGCTAGATCCACCTTGTTAAAGGATTTACAAACATATAATGAAGTATGCACTCGGTAAAGATATTTTACAATAGACTATTAAGTCTACCTAGTTAAAGGATTTTAGTACTGATTCACCTGTTAGGATGAAACAGTAGATCTCTTGCTTTGCAACTGGATTGCTGATTGAGATTCGTTGAATGTACTGATCACCTTCTGTGATGAATTTGTCTTTGCTATTCCCTATACTGCTATAGCCCTTTGTAATTCGCTTATCTCTGCCTTTCCTTTTTATTCACATACATATTCATATAATTACATCTTGACATTTTTACAACATTGTTTATATACAAGTCTAAATAATTAATTACAATTACAAAGTCAGCTTGACAAATAAACATAAGTGCCACTAAGTCGGCCCAAGTATGGTTACACGGTTCCTGCAAACTAACTCGGTGACTTTCTGATACTCGGTGTCCATTGCATTACTCGGCATCGTCATGCACTCGGTAGAAGTGAAGGCACGGTTCATACTAACCACTCGGTAGGTTTTGAACTCGGTAAGTACTGGTGACTCGGTAGACATAATGTTACTCGGTTTGCATTGTCCTGCTCGGTTTGCATTATCTTGATCGATTTACACTGTCTTGCTCAGTTTGCAATGTCCTGCTCGGTTTGCACTGTTCTGCTTGGTTTGCACTGTTCTACTCGGTTTGCACTGTTCTGCTCGGTTTGCACTGTTCTGCTCGGTTTGCACTGTTCTGCTCGATTTGCACTCAGAATGCAAATAAGTGTTGTCACTAGTGGCAATTCTGCTTAATGCCAATAGCATTATGTATTAATGGTTGTATGCACCATGCCATTGGCTGTGATTTTCTTTGGGAAGCTGATAGTCCAAAAGAAAGTGCAAGCATCCTAGTAAAAAAAGGGAAAATATTGCAATTACAGCATGGTTTTGATGCGTAAGTAGTGGAGGTAGCCTCACGTCATGATTTAGAAGAGTAAACAAATATGCACATTCACCAGCACATAAGCCAAATATGAATGGAGTCTAGGCATTAGATGTTTGCAAATTTTAAAAGGGAGTTTAGAGGGTTGTGCATATGGTCTTAAAAGGAGGAGGCTGCCAGCAAAAAGGAATAAAAAACAAAGATTGGGGGGCTTGCGTGAAGTAAGAGGTTGTCCACATAAAGTGTAAGGAGTAAGGCTCACTCACTTTTCAAGCGTTATGTGAGACTGCAATGAAGGGGCGTGAATGACTAGGAAAAGTGCACCAAATTAAAAGGAAATCTATAGACCAATGAAACATGTGTGCCAAGAACTGAGGTGGTTCAAATTTTGCTGGGTTGTGTATTTTGGCAATATCCCACATTTATCCCGTATGAAGATTTAAAACATTTTATATACACTGCCACCCAAATTAAAGGTAAATGAAAGAGAAGAGAGGTTAAGTGGGTACCTTTTCCTTGTGGGCCCACCTTGGTATGCATGTCGGTTGGGCACTATGAAGAAAGTTTGAATGAAAATTTAAAAACCTTCAAAATTTTAATCCTACATTCGCCCAAAATTTAGAATTTGAAGTGAATAAATAAAACAATGCTGACCTAATGAATTAGAAGAAAGAGCCACAAGATCTTCTCATGTGCATGTTGGAGGTTGCCTCAAGAAGCGTGGCAATGGGCTCGGAGATAAAAAATTTTGTAGACGAGCGATGGTGATGACATGGCCGAGGAGGACATATGGTAGCTGGTCGTGAAGTCGCGAGATGAAATGGCCATTTAGACAAAAATTTGGATACTTGGAGGTGGTGGTTAGTTGACTGTGTTGCCTAGTCTCTGAATTCTGACTGTTAGAGGCCAAAAATCTAGAGATCACAAGATTGCCCAGTCACCAGGTCACCAGATGAAGTGGTGGTTAGCAAGAAAATTTGGAGAGTTAGAGATAATTGTGGTCGCTTAGTCTCCCAATGGTTCAGAGACTTGGAGATGATCTTGGTGTCACCAAGTCGCCTAACCATTCAGAGATTCAGAGACTAAGCTCAGTCGCCCAAATGCTAGTTGTAACTGTGGTTAGGAGATTGATTCAGAGATTAAGATACTTGTGTATTTGCTTGTTCTCTGAATAAACCCATGGTTAGTGAAATTGTTTAGAGACTCAGAGATCAAAGGCGGTCACCCAGTCTCCAAATTAGAGGTTAAGGCTGGGGTTTGTCCGGGCATCCAATCACATCTTGACACTTGGAAAACTCTGGTGGGGTCTCAGCATAAAAAGCAGATTTAAAGAATAAAAAAGAATGTAAAATTTGATATAGTGCAAACTGAGAGATAAATTCAAAATATCTAAATGACAGAGTGTGCTTAGAAGATGAAAGCCTAGAGATTCATTTTTTAATGAAATATGGGATATAATATATTTTTGAAAATGACAGAAGGCAAGGATTGCATTGACAGTGGTTAGAATCATATTTGATTGAGTTGGTGAGAGTAGTAATGGCTTCTTTAATCCGAGATCAGATTTTAAGGGAGATATTTCTCTCAAATAGGACAAATTTGTAAATTCTGCAAAGGGAAGTGAATTATATCTTTTACAGATCAAATTTCTTGCAACTTGGGTTGCTTTGCAGAGATTTTTTTGGACTCTCTTTTCCCGAGAATCCCTTACAGAAGGTGTCAATTATCAAATACATAGATCAAATATCAAATGAGTTCAAATTTTTTTGTCTTCAAACTGCTTGGAGGTCCTCAGATGTTTTTGTCTTTTTTTTTTTAGGTTTAGGGTAAACATCAAAAGCTTGTTGCATCCTCAGGGATTCCAAGATGTTTAAGTAGCAGTTGTAATTTCATTGTTAAGGAGGATGAATGTGGAAATTCTCTGCAGAGCATATTTCTTAGTCTTGTGTCTAGACTTCTAAGCTTCAAATTTTGTATGTATTGAAATAGGATTCAAATTTAATCAAATACATTGCAGTTTATCTCTTATTCTATTGTTGTCTCTCCACTTTTATGTTATGCTCTTGTATGTTTTATTTGTAAGGCATGTAAAACATATCAGTTGCAAGGAAACTTGTCTAATTATTTGTGAGTTCCTTTCAAGGAAAGGATTAAATTCTCATGAATAGTTTCAGAGAGTGAACATAATTGTCAGGATTTTGATGATAACAGTATAGAAGTGACAAAATAGTTTGTAAGGCACTCTATTAAAACTGCAAGTAATCTACAAGGCATTTTACTGTATTTGTTTTGATTTCTTCCTGTGGAATCATATACAATAACTATCTGCCCAATGGAATAGGCACTGATTGGATGTTTTTTATACAATCATCAAGAACAAAATATAATTACTAGTACATTTTACTTTTGAGTTTCTATATGTTTTGAAGGGACTGTATTTAGGTGGTATAGTTCATATTGGTGAATCCTTGAAGAGAGAATCAAAAGGTTAGCCTTCCTTGAGTTAAACTCAGAAAAAGAATAAGGATGAATTTCCTTATACCACTGTTGTATGCTATTACATTTGTACTTTCCTTTGTCATGCTCTGTATTAGGATATTCTCAACTGTTTGTAGAGTAGTCTTTTATTGAAGTATTTTAAAGCATAAAGAGCATGGCAGTGAAGAAATTGATCCACCATTGAGTTTTACTTGAAACATAGTAAACTATCTAGGCAATACTCATCTGAGTCTTGTGGAGCTCAAAGCAGAAGGAGGATCTTATCAAATCCTCATCAATTAGACTCTTTCTTGTCAAACTTGAGAGTTCACAAATCTGAGAATCAAGCATATCTATTTACCAAGTTTGATTCTATAGGAAAAAGCTCTAACAAATTGGTGACTCTGCCTGTGAGAACATAACAAAGTCAAATTTGTTGAGAATCTCTAGTTATGGTTATATCACATATTATAAATTTTACTATCTAGATTGATTTGGCCCATCTGAGTCACTAACAAATTGGCGACTCTGTTGGGGATTTATTGAGAGAAGTTAGAATAACACAGGATGAGTAGAGCTAGACTCATGGCTAGCTTATTCATTTATGTAGTCATTTCCATTGAAGTATGTAAGAGTCAATTTTAAAAGATTCCAAATTATCTCACCCAGTTGTGATTGGCAACTCTGGGTTCTATATTTGATCAGTGCATAAAATGATATTTTGAGTCTTGATAAACAGTATATGTACCCTATTGAAGTTTGTTATGTTGGTGGAAAAGGATACAGAAATAATTCTCAGTGGCTAAATTTTGTCCTCTTCAAGAAGGTGGGAAATCTACAAAGATTTAAGTGAAAAAGGCTCCAAATCTATCAGTCTTCTAGTCAGTAGGTTGAGTTTTCAGCCACATACTTCCAAGTATTTTATTTTTCAAAGCATAAAAATGTTTCCTTATTAAATGATTTAAGCATTGAGAAAAGGAATAGGGCATGAAATAGAAGTTTGCATGCTTCAAAGAATTAGGATTGTAGTTTTCCAAAATTTTCAGTGAAGTATGAAATAGTAAACAATGGGGGACATAGAGATCAATGGGTCTTCTATGCTTTGATTGTGGTGGTTCTTTGTTAGAGTATGAAGAAATTTTTTTGAGACAAAGAATCCAAGAGGAAGCCATAGTGTTTTTAAGAAGACGTGTGGGGAAAAGAGGGAAAATGGAATCAACACAAGAGTTTTATAAGAAATTCCTTAATGGATATAATGATCTTCCAAATGGTGTTGAACTTCTAGGGTGTACATTAATTTCTTTATTTTTAGAGCTTTGTCTACCTGAATCAGTAAATTGGTCTGCATCTCATAGAGAAGAAGCTATTAAGAAGACTGAGAGGTGGATAAATTCAATAGAATATTCTGAATCTGAAGATGACGATGATGATGTTTCTATTAGTGCTTATGATGTTGATTATGATGTTGACATTGAGTTCAGTGGATATGAAGATGATGTAGAAGAGTCTCCAGTTGATAGTGTTTTCGATAAGTTTGTAGGTCTTCCCTTTTATCAACATAAGAAAAAAAACATTATTACCTCAATATAAAAGATATTTGCACAAACAATAAAAAGATGAATATGATGCGGATGAAAGTTGTTGCAATGATGGAGTTTCACAAGATGATGGGATTTAGGGGATTTCAATGCCTGTTTTGAACAAGGAAAATATTTGTAGCATCACCAGTGAGACCGAAGAGATGGAATGTGAAGTTCAGTAATCATTAAGTAGTGAGCAAATTTCAGAGCTCTTGGAGACTGAGTTTTAGAGGTATGCTCCCAAGTTTGTTTCAAAACTTCCATACCTGGTAGATATAATTTTTGATGAAGATAATTCAAGTAATGGCATGATGTATGAAACATTTACTGATTTTCCTTCTCCTGTATTTGAGTTAAAAGAGTAGCAATATGAAAGTACATTTCATTATGATGATTTTGATAATATTATATTTGATGAGTACACTGATGAATGTACTAGTGAGTGTTATGATTTTCAAGGGCCTACTGTCTATGGTTCTTATCTACATGTTGATGCTGGAAACTGTGACAAATCTAAATATGTTTTCTCATATTTACAAATGATTAAGGATTCAGTCATTGACAGGCTTGTGGTTTCCAAGAAGATGTTGATGTGATTTGTGATCACCAAGTTGTTTCTATTTTTGTGCAATCAAATATTTGTCTTGAGAGGTTCCATGTTAGTTTGCAAAGTAATGAGATAGAAATGGTTTATTCCTTTGTGCAAACTAATGATCAAAATGCTGATATTTCTAGCCATGAAGTTGAGTTGAAGTGTTTCATTTTTTAGCATGATGTTGACAATAAAGAGTGTGATGCTCTAATGTCACAAGGTGATCAGTATTTATGGCAACTTGATGGCCTAGTCTTGTCGGATGATGGTGAGTATGTTGATCATTTTTTCCATGATTTGCTAAAAGTAGACCACAATATTTTTGATAGGCTAGATGGGAGATGTAATTTTAGTTTACCTCCATTGTATGGAGATGAGAATCATTTGTTTGATAGGGGTAAGAACTTATTAGAGTTTTGGGGGTTCAAGATTTTTTGTGAATATTGTAAGTTCATGTACAGTTGTTTTACTTTCAGTTGTGTTTTCTTTTTCTTTCAGTAAGAGGGTTCCCGATTTGGAGTTTTGAAGGTCAGAGTTTTGAAATGAAATGTTAAAGTTGATCTTCTTTAGGTGGTCTACTATACCAAAGATTCTAGATTCTTTGCATGCCCGCAAGTGGCACGTGTCCCCAATTAGAGCCACTATTGAAGCTCAAAAATTCAATCTATATATTTTAGTCCATGTTCAAATTTTTTTTCTAAGTGTCAGAATTATGCCTTTCAAAAATCATTAAGGGTGCCTAGTTTGAGTGCATTGAAAATAGGATCCTATTGTTCTTCATGATGCACCACTGAGATAGGGTGTTATTTGCCTTTCATTTGACATATGTAGTGGGTTTGAGATTTTAATTTTCAGTTCTGGCATGTTTAGAGAATAAGCTTTTGGAGGTGTTCCCAGAATTTTGCATTTTGTGTTTGTCCAAAATTGTATAAAATAGCCCACTTCTGATGATTGCATCTTTTGCCCAGTGATTGTTCATAGCATGTCGGTTGTTGCATCATATTGTAGGCATGATAGACAGTGTCCATGCCAATTTTTAGATCCCTATGTTCCTGTTTGATAACTTTTCCAGAGTCGTTCTGTTTGCAGATTGTTAAGTTTCTCTCTGTCTGCATTATTCAATTTTCTAAGTGGCCTACTTTGAGGCTTCCTAGTTTGCATCTTGTTATAGATCAAGTGTAATTGAGAAATGTTCCAAACTAAGGACTTGGAAGTGTACTTTCCTCAGTATTTTGAGGTCTTTGTCGATCCATTTGATCACTTTCCCAGGCCTATTCTAAACCCAGTTTATGCACTTTTTCACTATTTTAATCCTGAATATTACTAACAGGCTGACTTTGGCATTTTCTTGTAATCTTCCACTTGATCTTTTTGGCGAGTTGATTATGGATCCATGAACCTTGTGTGGGGGTGATTCAGTGCCCAATTTTTTGGTTCCTGAAGATCTCAGTGGGTGAGCTTTTTAAAGACAATTATGGAAGTGACTTGTGTGATTTTGGCAATGCAGATAAGTTTTAAGTTTCCAAGTGGCCATGTTTGATCATTAGTGACTTTGGGATCAAGTATTTTTGAGCATTTTCCTTTGATTGATGTACTATAATGTGGGAGTTGAATGCGTGTTCCCAGTGGCATGTTCCTGTGAGACCATTTGGTCAGTTTTTGAAGCTTCTTTCTGGAGGGACAACTTTGAGGATTATTTCTGGGTCATCAGTTGATCATTCATTGAATTTGATTGCAACCTTGTTTTCTATGCATGTGATAGATCATTCACCCAGGGTTTCAAATGATGAGGGTTCTATTTGAGCGGATTCCAAGATCAGAGAAAAAGTGCTTTGTGTTGATGAAAAGTTCAGATAGGATGACTTTGCAAAGTAGCCATTTTTTGAAATTCGTAACTTTTTGGAAGATGGCTGTCTCCAGTTGAGGTTTATTTTATTGCGTTCCTTACATATGATTCTTCTACCAGACTCAGTGTCTCACCCTCAGCTCACCATTTGATATTTTTTATCCATCTCCTTCTGAGGCAGTTTGCAGTGATTTCAATTTGTGTTTGTCGGCAATTTTGAACGGGTGATTTCAACTTTTAAAATATCTTTCCTCGTTCATTTCTGGACAAAGCCATTTCATGAGGTGATTATATGTACTAAAAAGTTTGTACTTGCCAAGTTTCAGCTTCGACTGAATAGTTTTGAGCACTATTTTAAAGGGGCGATTAGAGGCAATTTATTCAAGTTTGCTGACTAGCGAAGTATTAAAAATTGAAGTTTTTTAAAGTTTTCGGTTATCCGGATTGGATCTAGTTACAACTGTTAGTCATCTGGGTAATATTTTTGAAGTCTAGGTGTTTGAATTCGATTTTTTTTTAAGCTGGACCCGTTTGGGGTCCAGCCTGCTTCATTATTTTAAATTATAATTTTGCCCATAGTGTAGTCGGTTCATTGGCCACAATTGATTTTGTAACAGTTGTTCCTAGCATTCGCTTTGATTCTCACTGCATAATATTAAGGCTCAGTGGTGAGAGCTACATTCATTTAACTTCTTTGAAAAGAATTAGACTGGCTCTTGGATGAAGCTCAATCATAAATTCATAATATTTGAATTTGAAATTCAAGTGAGAATGTCAAATACAAAGGGCTTCAATATTATTACCATGAACAAAGAAACATATGCCTTTTATTTTCTCAGCCATGGAGACTGCTAATAGCTTTACCTTACAAACACGCAATACATTTCAAACCACGATGGATTGAACTAAGCTCCAAAATGTGGGGGCTATACACACCAATTTTTGAAGTGATGTACGCACCAGTATGTGTTGCACACTTGTTTGAAGATGTTGGGCACACCACAAAGGTTATGAGCACCATAAAGGGAGATGTGCGTACCATTACCATACATACCAAGTAAACCACTATGTGTGCCATTTAATATGCAGCGTATACCAAATATTTAAGGGCTACTCTTACAAATTTAAAGGATGCATTATGTATTAATAGGACGACTTTGCAAAGTAGCCATTTTCTGAAATTCATAGCTTTTTGGAAGATGGTTGTCTCCAATTAAGGTTTATTTTGTTGCGTTCCTTGCATATGATTCTTCTGCCAAACTCAGTGGCTCACCCTCAACTCACCATTTGATATTTTTTATCCATCTCCTTCTATGGCAGTTTGCAGTGATTTCAATTTGTGTTTGTCTGCAATTCTGAACGGGTGATTTCAACTTTTAAAATATCTTTCCTCGTTCATTTCTAGACAAAGCCATTTGATGGGGTGATTATATGTACTAAAAAGTTTGTACTCGTCGAGTTTTAGCTTCAACTGATTAGTTTTGAACACTATTTTAAAGGGGCAATTAGAGGCAATTTATTCAAGTTTGCCGGCTGGTGAACTATTAAAAATTGAAGTTTTTTAAAGTTTCTGGTTATCTGGATTGGATCCAGTTGCAAATGTCAGTTTTCTAGGTAATATTTTTGAAGTCCAGGTGTTTGAATTCAAATTTTTTTATAAGCTGGACCCGTTTGGGGTCTAGCATGCTTCATTATTTTAAATTAGTATGTGTTGCACACTTGTTTGAAGATGTTGGGCACACCACAAAGGTTATGAGCACCATAAAGGGAGATGTACGTACCATTAGCATATGCACCAAGTAAACTACTATGTGTGCCATTTAATATGCAGTGTATACCAAATATTTAAGGGCTGCTCATACAAATTTAAAGGATGCATTATGTATTAATGGTTGTGTGCACAATGCCATTGGTTGTGATTTTCTTTGGGAGGCTGACAGTCCAAAAGAAAGTGCCACCATCCAAGTAAGAAAAAGAAAACATTGCAGTTGCAGTATGGTTTTGATGCATATGGTTTTGAGGTAGCCTCACGTCATGATTTGGAAGAGTAAACAAATGTGCACATTAGCCAGCACATAAGCCAAATATGAATGGAGTCTATGCATTAGATGCCTACAAATTTTAAAAGGGAGTTTAAAGGGCTGTGCATATGGTCTTAAAAGGAGGAGGTTGCCAACAAAAAGAAATAAAAATTAAATATTGGGGAGTCTACGTTATGTAAGAGGTCATCCATGTAAAGTGCAAGGAGTAAGGCTCACTCACTTTTCAAGCATTACGTGAGATTGCAATGAAGGGGTGTGAATGACTAGGCAAAGTGCACCAAATTCAAAGGAAACCAACAGTCCAATGAAACTTGCATGCCGAGAACTAGGGTGGTTCAAATTTTGCTGGCCTGTGTATTTTGGTAATATCCCACATTTATCCCATATGAAGATTTAAAACATTTTATATACACTGCCGCCCAAGTTAAAGGTAAATGAAAGTGAAGAGAGGTTAAGTGGGTGCCTCTTCCTTGTGGGCTTGCCTTGGTATGCGTGCCAATTAGGCACTATGAAGAAATTTTGAATGAAAATTTAAAAACCTTCAAAAGTTTAATCCCACATTCATCCAGAATTGGGAATTTGAAGTGAATAAATGAAACAACACTCAATTAATTACAAGAAAGAGCTAGAGGCTCTGCTCACGTGCATTCTGGAGGCTACCTCGGGAAGTATGCCGGTGGGCCCGGAGATAGGAAATTTTACAAATGAGCGATGGTGATGACATGGCCGAGGAGGACACTTGGCAGCTGGTCGTAAAGTCGCGAGATGAAACCGATAGTTAGGCCAAAATCTTGAGAGTTGTAAGTGGCGGTTAGTTGACCGTGTCACGCAGTCTCCAAATTCCGCTAGTTAGAGGCCGAAAATCCAGAGATCACAAGATTGCTAGGTCGCTAGGTCACCAGATGAAGTGACGGTTAGCTAGAAAATTTACAGACTTAGAGATAACCGTGGTCACTTAGTCTCCCAATGGTTTAGAGACTTGGAGATGATCTTGGTGTCGCCAGGTTGCCTAACCATTCAGAGATTCAAAGACTAAGCTTAGTCGCCCAAATGCCAGATGTAATTGTGGTTAGGAGATTGATTCAGAGATTAAGAGACTTGTGTATTTTCTTGTTCTCTGAAAAAACCCATAGTGAAATTTTTCAAAGACTTAGAGATCATAGGCAGTCACCCAGTCTCCAAATTAGAGGTTAAGGTTGGGGTTTGTCTAGGCATCCAATCACATCTTGACACTTGGAAAACTCTGCTGAGGTCTGAGCATAAAAGGTAGATTTAAAGATTCAAAAAGAATTTAAAATGTGATATAGTCCAAACTTAGAGATAAATTTGAAATATCTAAATGACAGAGTGTGCTTAGAAGATTAAAGCCTGCAGATTTATTTTTAATGAAATATGGGCATATAATATGTTTCTGGAAATGACAGAAGATGAGGATTGCATTGATGGTGGTTAGAATCAGATTTGATTGAGTTGGTGAGAGCAGTAATGGCTTCTTTAATTTGAGATTAGATTTTGAGGGAGATTTTTCTCTCAAACAGAACAAATTTGTAAATCTGGCAAAGGGAAGTGAATTATATCTTTTGCATATCAGATTTCTTGCAACTTGGGTTCCTTTGCAAAGATTTTTCTGGACTCTCTTTTCCCAGGAATCCCTTGTAGAAGGTGTCATTTATCATATAAATAGATCAGATATCAAATGAGTTCAAAATTTTTTGTCTTCTCACCACTTAAAGGTCCTCAGATGTTTTTGTCTTTTTTTTTAGGTTTAGGGAAAACATCTAAAGCTTGTTGCATCCGCAAGGATTCCAAGATGTTTAAGTAGCAGTTTTAATTTTATTTTTAAGGAGGATGAATGTGGAAATTCTCCACAGAGCAGATTTCTCAGTCTTGTGTCTAGGCTTCTGAACTTCAAATTTCGTATGTATTGAAACATGATTCAAATTTAATCAAATACATTGTAGTTTCTCTCTTATTCTATTGTTGTCTCTTCACTTTTATGTTATGCTCTTGTATGTTTTATTTGTAAGGCATGTAAAACATACCAAGGCAACTTGTCTAATTATTTGTGAGTTCTTTTCAAGGAAAGGATTAAATTTTCATGAATAGTTTCAGAGAGTGAACATAATTATCAGGATTTTGATGATAACATTATAGAAGTGACATAATATTTTGTAAGGCACTTTATTCAAACTACAAGTAATCTACAAGACATTTTAATGTATTTGTTTTGATTTCCTCCTATGGATTCATATATAATAACTATCTTCCCAATGGAATAGGCACTGGTTGGATGTTTGTTATATAGTCATCTTTCAGTCATTAAGAACAAAATATAATTACCAGTACATTTTACTTTTGATTTTCTATATGTTTTGAAGGGACTGTATCTAGGTGGTATAGTTCATATTGCTGATTCCTTGAAGAGAGAATCAAAAGGTTATCCTTCTATGAGTTAAACTCTGAAAATTAAGAAGAATGAATGTCCTTATGGAACTGTTGTATGCTATTACATTTGTACTTTCCTTTGTTATGATCTATATCATGATATTCTCAGTTATTTGCAGAGTAGTCTTTTATTGAAGTATTTTAAAGCATAAATAGCATAGCAGTGAAGAAATTGATCCACAATTGAGTTTTACTTGAAACATAATAAACTATCTAGGCAATACCCACCTGAGTCCTATGGAGCTCAAAGAAGGAGCATCTTATCCAATCCTAATCAATTAGACTCTTTCTTGCCAAACTTGAGAGTTCAAAAATTTGAGAATCAAGCATATCTATTTACCAAGTTTGATCCTACAGGAAAAAGCTCTAACAGGTTGGTCATCTCTTTGGCACTCGGCGATGCTTGTCTGGCCCTCGGTTATCTCTTCTTACCGAGTTGCTTGTTTTAGATTTTTTTAGGCCAACTTGTGCATTTAATTATGGTCATGGATTTAATGCTGGTATCCATCATTGGGAAGCATGTGGACCTAGATTGATGCAGGAGCATCCTGGGTGTAAGAGCAATCTTGCATCACCCAAAAATATTTCTATTTTTTTATATTCAATAAGGGCTATTTTGTGCAGAGCTGCTATTTATGGAAAGTTACTATTTTTTTGGTAATTTTCGTATGTGCTCAGAATGATCTGATTTCTTTCTTGGAGGTTCATTTTGGTCATAGAAGTCTGCCAGTAAAGTTTCATTGCCAGATCAAGTGTATATTGGAAGATATTGAAGATTTTCGGTATTGGCAGCAGGGTACAGAAACTTTGAACTCAGTTTTGAAGGCTTTAGAGGCCCCGGATGAGGTCAAAAATTTGGGTGACGGGCACTTACGCGGGTCAAGCCTATAGAGCGCTTCGTGGCATTTCCGAAATGGGGTTATAATAGCCGATCGGGTCAACTGGTGATGACTTATGGTCTTCGGAAGTTGGGCCACCCGAAATGGCAGAAAATAATTTTCTTCAAAATTTTTGTTCGGGTTTCAAAGGTTATCTTGAGCCGACTATGATGTAATAAAATGTAAAATAAAATAATGCTAAGTTTGGTCGGCCTTATTGGCTAAAATTCTGGAACCTTCCCAGGCGATGGAAAATTGCCTATATAAGGAAGGCTGTATTATTGTCTTAGACAGTTCAGAATAGTTCTGGGTAGTAGATTTGGGTATTGATTCGAGGCTTTGTCCTACAGAATATTGTAAGGGAATGCCCATGTGGCTTTGCATATTGTAATTCTGAAATTTTATAATTCCACATTTGTGGAGATAATAAGAATCCAATTTTCTGTTCTTGCATATTATTGTTGTTGTTTCTCTATTTCTCTTATATGGTTGTGGTATTAAGGGGAGCACCCTTCATCAAGTGGTATCAGAGTAGGGGTTCTTGAGTGTGTAAACAGATCATCCACTGTGAGGTAGTTTGCACTAGGACCGTGGTTAGGGTTTCAGCGCGCATCGCGAAAATGCCTCCACGAAGAGAACGTGGCGGAAGACTTGGTGTTGTGACACCTGAGGTTAGAGAGTTGCAGAGACAAGTGCGAGCATTGCAAGAAGAGATTCATAGAGGAATGAATCTTAATGTCAGAGATGAAAGTGAGGATGAAGCCGAAGAAGAATATCAAGAAGGAGAAGTTGAAATTGTGAACCAGGAGGAAGAAAGACTTTTTCGGGCGATTTCCAAGATTGGGAAAAGACCTAAGATTGAGGTTCCTACATTTTCTGGAAATCTTAACCCAGAGGAATTGATCGACTGGATCAATGAATGTGAGAAATATTTTGAGTATGAAGATGTTGAAGATCCTGATAGGGTCAAATTTGCGAAGGCCAGATTGAAAGGTCATGTGAAGATCTGGTGGCAAGAAATTCAATTGGAGCGAAATAGAAGAGGGAAAGATAAAATCACAAGATGGGATCGGATGGTGGATAAATTGAAGTGACAGTTCATTCCTGTTGATTATGAGCTTGACCTACTAAAGAAAATGAAGAGTTTGAAGCAAGCAGGAAGATCTGTTTAGGAGTATACAGAGGAGTTCTATCGACTTCTCATCAGAACAGGCCATGCAGAAGCTGATAAGGAGAAAGTTGCCCGGTACCTTAATGGGTTAAGGCCAAGCATCCAGGAGGAGCTGAATCTGGTTCGAATGAACAGTATTGAAGAGGCATACCAGTTTTCCCTAAAAGTAGAGGCCAAGGCAGAACAGACAGGAGAAATGAAGGCCAGGCCAGAGTTGCACATGTAGATGAAGATGCCAGATCATCAAATTCTGAAGATGCTGAAAGAGGAGAAACGTTGATTAACAGAAGAGTCATGTTGAGTGGTGAGAATGAACCTGAGCAAAGGAGGAGCCTGTTTCACACTAGGTGCAAGTGTGAAGGTAAATGTTGTGATGTGATTATTGATAGTGGAAGCACTGACAATTTGGTGTCAGAAGAGATGGTGGCAAAGTTGAAGCTCAAGAGACAAAAACACCCACATCCATATTGGATTGCCTGGGTATAGGATGACCACAAGGTCATGGTTAATGAACAATGCCTAGTGAAGTTCAAGATTGGCGGATACCAAGATGAGGTATTGTGTGATATCATATCTATGGATGCATGTCATATGTTGTTGGGTAGACCATGACAGTTTGACAGATGTGCTGTACACGATGGCCGTGCGAATACCTATTCCCTGACAAAGGATGGAGTGCGGCATAAGCTAAAGCCATTGAAGGAGACCGAAGAAAAGGTATGTGGTAATGCAAGGATAACTTTTGTTGATGGAAGAAATTTCCTAGATGGTATGAGGCATGAGCATGTATGTTTTGCTTTAATTCTAAAAGCTGGTAAAGAGGAAGTAGAAGATGTTCCTGTAGAAGTTGTAGATTTGTTGAATGAGTTTCAAGATATTGTATCCGATAACGTGCCTGATGGATTACCACCAGTTAGAAAGATCAGTCATTAGATGGACTTGATCCCAGGAGCGAGTTTGCCGAATAAGGCAACACACAGAATGACACTTGCAGAAAGTGAGGAGTTGAACAGACAAGTACATGAACTGTTACAGAAAGGATTGATCCGTGAGAGTCTGAGTCCCTGTGCTGTACCAGTGGTATTAGCACCAAAGAAGAATGGAGAATGGAGGATGTGTACGGATTCTAGGGCAATAAACAAAATCACAATCAAGTACAGGTTTCCATTGCCACGAATAGATGATATTATGGACTGTTTGAGTGGAGCTGTGTATTTCTCAAAGATAGATCTGAAAAGTGGATATCATCAGATTCGGATCAGAGAAGGAGATGAATGGAAGACTGCCTTCAAGACAAAGGAAGGACTGTATGAGTGGTTAGTCATGCCTTTTGGGCTAACCAATGCACCGAGCACTTTCATGCGGCTCATGAATGAGGTTCTGAAAGAATTTCTGGGTAAGTTTGTCATTGTTTACCTAGATGATATTTTGATCTTTAGTAAGATGTTGGATGAGCATATGACGCATATTCGTATGGTATTTGAGAAGTTGAGAGAAGAAAAATTGCTGATTAATTTGAAGAAGTACAGTTTTGTGAAGAAAGAGTTGGTGTATTTGGGGTTTGTAGTTTCAGGAGAAGGTCTAAAAATGGATCCAGAGAAGGTATAGGCTATTCTTGAATGGCCTACGCCAAGGAGTGCTACTGAGGTAAGATCTTTTCATGGTCTAGCTAGCTTTTATAGAAAGTTTATCAGAAATTTTAGCAGTATTTGTGGACCCTTGACTGAAACAATGAGAGGGGATAGAAAAGAGTTTAAGTGGACTAATGGGGCAGAAAGGAGTTTTCAATTGTTGAAATGAAAAGTTACAGAACAACCTGTTTTAGCACTTCCAGATTTTAATAAGGTGTTTCAAGTAGATTGTGATGCTAGTGGTACTGCAATAGGAGCTGTTATGAGCCAAGAGGGTAAACCTGTTGCTTATTTCAGCGAGAAGTTAAATGACGCCAAGAGGAAATATTCTATTTATGATCAAAAATTTTATGCTATAGTTCAGGCATTAAAGAAGTGGAGACATTATCTGCTTCCTAAGGAGTTTGTTTTGTATACTGATCATCAAGCTTTGCAATATTTGAATAGTCAAGGAAAATTGAATCAAAGGCATTTGAAATGGGTTGAGTTTTTGCAGAGTTATACATTTGTTTTGAAACACAGGAGTGGAAAGTCTAGTAGGGTTGCAGATGCTCTTAGCAAAAGGCAACTATTGCTGACAGAAATGCAGATTGAAGTGGTTGGGTTCAAGGAACTCAAGAATTTGTATCCAGAGGATCCTGATTTTGGTGAAGCTTGGAAAGCTTGTACAGAACCTGTTACTCTAGACAGGACGAAATGGTTGGATTTCATCATCCAGGATGATATGCTATTCAGAGGGAGTCAGTTGTGCATTCCACAAAGTTCTATGAGGGAGAATCTCATCAAGGAGAAGCATAGCGGAGGATTGGCTGGACATTTTGGTCGTGATAAAACCCTTGGTTTGGTTAGTGAGAATTATTATTGGCCACAGTTGTAGCAAGATGTGAAAAAGTTTGTACAGAGTTTCTGAGTATGTCAGATGGCGAAGGGAGTGAAGCAGAATACAGGGTTGTATTAGCCATTACCTGTACCAGAGAAGCCTTGGGAGGATATCAGCATGGACTTTGTTCTTGGTTTACCGAGGACACAGCGGGGACATGATTCGATTTTTGTGGTAGTTGACAGATTTTCAAAGATGGCACATTTAATTCCCTGCAAGAAGACTAATGATGGTGTTCATGTAGCAGAATTATTTTTCAGAGAGGTAGTGAGACTTCATGGTTTGCCAAAGACCATAGTTTCAGATCGGGACACTAAGTTTGTTGGATATTTCTGGCGTACATTGTGGAAGAAGTTGAAGACAGATTTGAAATTCAGTTCATCACATCATCCACAGACTGATGGACAGATAGAGGTGGTGAATAGGAGTTTGAGAAATTTGCTGAGATGTTTGGTTGGAGATAAGCCAATAGGATGGGATTTGATTTTACCACAGACGGAATTTTCATACAATAATTATGTCAACAGGAGCACTGATAAATCACCATTCCAGATTGTATATGGAAGTAGTCCAAGAAATGCATCTGAATTGAGGAAGATAGATAAAGGAGAAATAAGTAGTGCTGAAGCTGAAGATTTTGCAGAACACTTAAAGAACATCCATGGGGAGGTGAGGAAGTATATTACCAAGATGAACGCACAGTATAAGGCTAAGGCAGATGAGAAAAGGAGGTATAAGGAATTTCAAGTTGGTGATGAAGTCATGGTTCATTTGCGGAAGGAGCAGTTTCCAGTTGGTACATATAACAAGCTGAAAATGAAGAAGTTTGGACCATGTAGGATACTGAAGAAACATGATTCAGGAAATGCATATGAGGTAGAATTGCCTACTGAGCTAAATATTTCACTAGTGTTTAACATTTCAGATCTGACAGAGTATCATGAAGGAGGTGTTGAAGATGAGATCACAGCAGCACAGTGGAGTATTCCAGCAACTAGTTCAGACACTAAGGAGATCGAAGATATACTGGACATTCGTGTTGGCAGAAGCACAAGGAACAGGACATATGAAGAATATCTGGTCAAGTGGAAAGGATGACCTGTTGAAGATTCATCATGGCTGACAAAGGAGGAGGTTAGCCATCTCAGTTTTCCTCTGCACACCTGAGTCGTGATAGGGTCACTTCTCAAATTACCCTAGGTGTCTGATGCAGGAGCATCCTGGGTGTAAGAGCAATCTTGCATCACCCAAAAATATTTCTATTTTTTTATATTCAATAAGGGCTATTTTGTGCAGAGCTGCTATTTATGGAAAGTTACTATTTTTTTGGTAATTTTCGTATGTGCTCAGAATGATTTGATTTCTTTCTTGGAGGTTCATTTTGGTCATAGAAGTCTGCCAGTAAAGTTTCATTGCCAGATCAAGTGTATATTGGAAGATATTGAAGATTTTCAGTATTGGCAGCAGGGTACAGAAACTTTGAACTCAGTTTTGAAGGCTTTAGAGGCCCCAGATGAGGTTGAAAATTTGGGTGACGGGCGCTTGCGTGGATCAAGCCTGTAGAGCGCTTTATGGCATTTTTGAAATGGGGTTATAATAGCTGATCGGGTCAACTGGTGATGACTTATGGTCTTTAGAAGTTGGGCCACCCGAAATGGCGGAAAATAATTTTCTTCAAAATTTTTGTTCGGGTTTCAAAGGTTATCTTGAGCCGACTATGATGTAATAAAATGTAAAATAAAATAATGCTAAGTTTGGTCGGCCTTATTGGCTAAAATTCTGGAACCTTCCCAGGCGGTGGAAAATTGCCTATATAAGGAAGGCTGTATTATTGTCTTAGGCAGTTCAGAATAGTTCTGGGTAGTAGATCTGGGTATTGATTCAAGGCTTTGTTCTACAGAATATTGTAAGGGAATGCCCATGTGGCTTTGCATATTGTAATTCTGAAAGTTTGTAATTCCACATTTGTGGAGATAATAAGAATCCAATTTTCTGTTCTTGCATATTATTATTGTTGTTTCTCTATTTCTCTTATGTGGTTGTGGTATTAAGGGGAGCACCCTTCATCATAGATCTGGTCATCCTTCTGTTGATTGTGGATCTAAAGGCTGACTTGGCACGGTAGCCTCTTGTATAAATATAGTTGTTTGGTTAGAGTTTTAGGGAGTCAGTTTTGGGATAGAAGATAGAAGATAGAAAATTAGAGATTGTTGGTAGATCCTCGCATGTTGGAGGACTTCTGTACTTGATTGTAATATCTGACCTAAACCAGGAAGGCCTTATAGCCTGACATGTATGAATCAATTTGAAGAGAATATATGAAAGCATCTGCATTCTCTCTCACTATTGTTTATTTTTGCTTTCGCGTGTTCTTCTGCAAGGTGGATCTGGCTAGGGTGTGCCTTTGGCCCCTCTCCCCATCCTCCTTTGCATCAGGTGGTATCAAAGTGAGGTGAGATCTGGATCTAGGTTTGAAGGTTCCTTCTTGTAAAGCCCTAGTTGAATTTTTGTGGGGTAGTAGATTGCGATCTGACTTGCAATTGCAAAGGGTTTTTAAGATGGTTCAAGGGAGGTGAGATGCAGTTCCAAGATTGGCAGACATGTTGAGATAACTTGTTGCTAGATTGGAAGCTATTGAAACAACCCAATGAAGAAGAAGACATCTTGAAGATGTTAGTGATGATAAAATTGAGGTAGAACAAGGTGATGTAGAATCTGCACCTATGATGGATCAGGATGAGGAAAGATTCTTGAAGGCTTTGAAAAAGTTGAAGTCTACACCATAATTTAATCCTCCCGAGTTTAGTGGAAGATTGGATTTTGATGAATTGACGGGCTGGATCACCGAGATGGAAAAGTAATTTTAATATGAAAATGTACCCAAGGAAAAGAAGGTGAAAATTGTAAGCACAAAGTTGAAAAGTCATGCATCCTTATGGTGGGAACATCTACAATAGGACAGAAAGAGGAAAGACAAGGACAAAATCAAGTTATGGAGTAAAATGGTGAATAGGTTGAAAGGAAAGTTCTTATCTTGTGATTATCAGATTAACTTGGTTAGGTGAATGCAAACTTTAAGGCAGAAATATAGCTCAGTAAAAGAATATACTAAAGAATTCTATAGATTAGATATCAAATCTAAACATGATAAAGATGATGTGTAAAGAATTTCTAGATAGATGAATGGTTTGAGAGTTTCCATCCAAGAAGAAATCAGTTTGGTCAAATTGGAGAACATTGAAGAGGCTTATCAATTTGCATTGAAAGCTGAGGAGAAATTGATCAAGAGACATGAGAAAAGACAAAGAGGTAGAGGTGGTAGATTTCCTAGAGAAAGAGGTAGATCTTATGGTGAAAACAGTAGATCTAAACCTGAAAAGACAAATTTTGATAAAGGCAAGACCGAGTGGAAAGGTGAAAGTTCATCTAGAGGTAGAGGCAGTAACTACTGAGGTTGTTTCTGAGCCTGAACTTGTTATAATTATGGATAAGAATGACATAGATCATTTGAGTGTACACATGCAAGAAGTTTGGTAATAGTAGAAATTCTTTGGTGCAAGAAGAGTGGCCGAATGAACCTGAGAAGGAAAATAACTTAATGGTAAGAAGAGCACTTTGGAGTGAAACTAATAAGGAAGATCCAATAAGGAAAAGTTTGTTCAAGACCAGATGTAGAGTTTCTGATAAATTTTGGAAGGTAATCATTGATAGTGGTAGCTCAGAGAATCTAACATCTGAGGAAATGGTCACAAAGTTGCAGTTGAAAAGGTTGGAACATTCATAGCTCTATCAGATTTCATGGATCAAAGATGAGCATACACTCTTGGTAAGTGAACAATGTTATGTGATTTTGAAAATTGGAAATTACTATGATAAGGTGTTATGTGATATCATGCCTATGGATTGTCGTCATACTTTGTTGGGTAGACCTTGGCAATATGATAGACATGCTATATATGATGAAATATCGCATAAATATACTATTTGGGCTGATGGAAGAAGATAAATTTTGTTACCTTTGATGGAAGAACCTGTTAGTAATGTTTGCACATCTATGAAAGTTTTCTTGATGGAAAGAAGAATGTTTGTTAAGGATTTGAAGAAGAATGATGTATGTTTTGTTGTGATTCCTAACAAACCGAGTAAGAAAACATAGGATAGTGTCCCTAAGGAAATTGATAAATTACTCACCGAGTATAGTGAAATCATTTCTGATAATGTACCTGATGGTTTTCCACTAAAGAGGATCATTGGTCATTGCACAGATCTAATCCCTGGAGCTAGTTTACCGAATAAGGCACCACATCAGTTGACACCTACCAAGAATCGGGATTTGAACCAAAAGATTCAAGAATTGCTGGAGAAAGGTTTGATCAAAGAATGTCTAAGTCCTTGTGTAGTACCTGTTGTATTAGCACCTAAAAATAATGGAGAATGGTGAATGTGTACTGATTCCAAAGAAATCAACAAGATAACAGTGAAGTATAGGTTCCCTATATTGAGAATGGATAGTTTGATTGGAGAAAAGTATTTAACCAAAATTGATTTGAAAAGTTGGTATCATCAAATTAAAATCAAAGAAGGTGATGAATGGAATACTTCTTTCAAGACAAAAGAAGGTTTGTATGAGTGGTTGGTTATGCCTTTTGGTTTAACTAATGCACCGAGTACTTTTATGAGATTGATGAGTGATGTTTTGAAGAAATTCTTGGGTAAGTTTTTGATTTTATATCTTGATGATATTCTGATATTCAGTAAAACCAGAGAAGAACATTTGTTGCATGTTAGACAAGTTTTGTAGAGGTTGAAAGAAGAAAAGTTGCTGATAAATATGAAATAGTGTTCATTCATGAAAGAGGAAATTGTGTATTTGGGATTTGTGATTTCAGCTGATGGTTTGAATATGGATCCTAAAAAGGTTGAAGCTATTTTGAAGTGGCCTACACCTGAGATTGTTAGTGAGGTAAGATCATTTCATGGTTTGGAAAGTTTTTACCAAAAGTTCATTAGGAATTTCAGTTCAATTTGTAATGCTATGACTGAGACTATGAGAGGAGAAAAAAGAGAATTCAAGTGGACACATGGAGCTGATAAAAGTTTTGAGACTCTGAAGTAGAAGGTTGTTGAATTGCCTACTTTGGCATTGCCTGATTTCAATAAGGTATTTTAAGTGGAATGTGATGCAAGTGGAAGTGCAATTGGAGTTATATTGAGTCAAGAATGTAAACCTGTTGCTTTCTTTAGTGAAAAGCTGAATGATGCAAAAAGGAAATATTCTTTGTATGATCAAGAATTCTATGCTATTGTTCAAGCACTAAAGAAATGGAGACATTATTTGATACTGAGTGAATTTGTATTGTATATCGATCATAAGGCTTTACAATATTTGGGTAGTCAGAATAAGTTGAATTAGAGACATATGAAATGGGTTGAGTATTTGCAGAGTTATACATTGGTGATAAAGCATAAGAGTGGAGTCACTAACCGAGTTGTTGATGCATTGAGTAGAAGGATATCTTTGATGATCGATATGAAAATTGAAGTTCTTGGATTTGATGACATGAGAGATTCTTATGAATTTGATCCTAAGTTTTTTGAGCCATGGAGAAAATGTAGAGCACCTATTCAAGATCAACCGACTACTAAATGGGATGAATATTTTATGCAAGGAGGTATGTTTTTTAAAGGCATTGAGTTGTGTATACTGAGAGGAGCAATGAGAACTAATTTGATAAAGGAGAAACATAGTAGTGGTTTGGCTGGACATTTTGGTGTTGATAAGACATTGAATTTGCTTAAGGAGAGATACTTTTGGCCACAGTTGTATAAAGATGTTTAGAAATTTGTGAAAAGTTGTGGAATTCGTCAAGTTGCAAAAAGAGTTAGTCAGAATACTGGATTGTATACACCGATTTCTATTTTTGAGAAACCTTGGATTGACATCAGTATGGCTTTTATTCTTGGCTTACTGAAGATAGTAAGAGGTAATGATTCTATATTTGTTGTTGTGGATAGATTTTCTAAAATGGTACATTTTATACCTTGTAGAAAGACATTAGATGTAGTACATGTAGTAGATCTTTTCTTTAAGGAAATTGTCAGATTGCATGGATTACTGAGGAGTATTATCTCTAATCGAGATAGTAAATTTGTTGGATACTTTTGGAAGACTCTTTGGAAAAAGTTTGGCATCAAGTTGAAATATAATTCTACATTTCACCCACAGACTAATGGACAGACAGAAGTTGTGAATAGAAGTTTGGGAAATCTTTTGAGATGTTTAGTTGGAGACATACAGAGTAATTGGGATTCTGTGTTGGCACAAGGAGATTTTGCATATAATAATTCAGTGAATAGGAGTACTGGAAAAGAACCTTTTGAGATTGTAAATGGCATACAATCGAGAGGTATATCAGATTTGAGAGACATTGGTGATGAAAGAAAGGGAAGTGTTGAAGGAGTAAAATTTGCTGAGTGCATGAAGACATTGCATAAGATGTGAAACATAAGTTGGAAAAGAGTAATTTGAAATACAAAGACAGAGCTGATAGATCAAGAAGACATAAGACTTTTGATGTTGGTGATGAACAGATGGTTCATTTGAAAAAAGGCAGATTTTCTATTGGAACATATGGGAAGCTAAAAATGAAGAAGTTTGGACCTTGCAAGATTTTGAGAAAATTTGACAATGAAAATGCATATGAGATTGAGTTACTTGAGGATATGGATATATCACCTATTTTCAACATTGCTGATTTACATGAGTATGATGAACCTGATGAAGACATGAGAGTATCGATGGATTATCCTAAGAAGCAGAATGAAGAGGTTGAGCATATTTTGGAGAAAAGAATTGGTAGAAGTACTAGAGGAAAACAATATATAGAATATTTGGTAAAGTGGAAGAATAGACCGATTGAAGACAGTTCATGGATTTCACAATCTAAGTTGGATGCAGCTCAGATCATACCTATTTCATGATTCAGAGAATCATTTCAAATAACCACAGGTGTCTGATGCAGGAGCATCTCGGGTCCTTGGAAATCCTATGTCACCAAAAAGATCTTTGAAGTTTGTATGTGTTGCTCGGTTCCTTCTTTGACCGAGTTGGTTTGGTGTTTCTCAGTTTCCTTTATTGACCGAGTTGGTTTGTCATCTCTCTGGCACTCGGTTAATTCCATGGCACTCGATGATATTTGTCTGGCACTCGGTTATCCCTGCTTACCGAGTTGTTTGTTTTGGATTTCTTTTGAGGATGACTTCTGCATTTAATTGTGGTCGTAGATTTAATGTTGGTATCCATCATTGGGAAGTGTGTGGACCAAGATCTGGTCATCTCTTTCATTGATTATGGATTTGAAGGTCAACTTGGCTCGGTAGCATCTTGTATAAGGGTATGTGCAGGATCATGGTATGCCAAACTAGGCCCTGAAGTGGTAATGAAAATTCAAAAAATCAGGTTTAGACAAGTTGACATTAAAAGTTGAACAAGTTATAAATATTATATCAAAAATATGTAAGAAGAGAGTCTATAGAAAATTGAATTTAGTTTCTAAGATACTAGGCCTTTTTTAAAAACAATTATTCTATATGTTGAAAATTTTAAATTTCAATGTAGTAGTTCAAAAATTTCAAGAAAAAAATAAGTTGGTGTATGTCTAACCAACTTAAACACAATCAAATGATAATTTTTTTTTACAGGATTCTAGATATAAGTAGTAGACTCATGTTCGGATGTGACACACATTTTTTTCTAATTTTTCCTAGTAAATAATTAATTCTGATTTTTCTTCTACAACTTTTCCATAATACAAAAACTCTTGTGTCTGACCATGTTAACTTAGTCTAAACTTTCTCAAATTGAAAAATTTTATTATTTTTCTTGTAGTAGGAAAATAATAGAATGTGACACATGTTTTGGATTTCAAAAATGCTATATAGTTTGAAAGTTATAGCTATTTTTCAATAAGTCTATCAATCAGGACTAGAAAGATAACAAGTAGGTGTATGTCTAACCACATTAAACAAAATCAAATGATAATATTTTTTTATAAGATTCTACATAAAAGTAGTAGACTCATCTTTGGATGTGATGTATATTTTTTTGTTTTTTTTTCCAAGTAAATAATTAATTATGATTTTTCTGCTACAAATTTTCTTGAATATAAAAACTCTCGTGTCTGATCACCTTAACTTAGTCTAAACTTCATCAAATTGAAAAAAATTATTATTATTACTATATTAGGTGAAGCATAGAATGTGACTTATCTTTTAGATTTCTAAAATGTTATATTGTTTGAAAGTTATAGTTTTTTTTCAAAGAGTCTATCAATCAGGACTTCTTTTTCACATCGCCACTTTTTGGCATACCATGATTCTGCACATACCCATAAATGTAGTTGTTTGGTTAGAGTTTTAGGGAGTCAATTTTGGGATAGAAGATCCTTGCATGTTGGAGGACTTCTGTAGTTGATTGTAATATCTAACCTAAATTGGGAAGGCCTTATAGCTCGACATGTATGAATCAATTTGAAGATAATATATGAAAGCATTTGCATTCTCTCTCTCACTGTTGTGTGTTGTTGCTTCTGAGTGTTGTTCTGCAAGGTGGATCTGGTTAGGGTGTGCCTTTGGCCCCTCTCCCCATCCTCCTTTGCATCAACCTATCTACTAAGGTTTATTATTTTGAAGGGTTTTGAGTCCCTTCAAAACCCATTTTAATATAATAATAACCATAAGTAATTCATCATGCATCTCAATTTATTGAAGATGTTTTCTATAAGCCTCGCTATCAATAAGACCCTTAAGAGAAATTTGAAGTGAAAGAATTTTTAACATCAAAGGAATAATCACATTGCTTTCATAAACAATGTTATAGCCCAAGTTGTGCCTATTGTTGTACAAATACTTTTTTTGTAGGCCTATAAAGAATGAGTTAATTGAGTGTCCCAATCCTTACCATGCTTATTGATAGTCTTATGAAGAATTTGCATAGAAGGTTCAACTTGTTCATTAGATTGAGGGTAATAAGGACTAGAGAAATGTTGTTTAATGTGGTATTTTTCCATAAAATTTCTTCACATCCTTATTTTCAAACAAGGTTTTATTATTCAAAATTATAGTCTAAGGTCTACCAACTAGAGAGATAATGTTCTTTTCTATGAAGTTACACATAATATCAATAGTGGTAGAACAAAGAGGAAAAACTTCAATCTACTTATAGTTTAATAATTAGTGGAAGTAATAATGGAGACATGTCCTTGTGAGGAGGGGGAGAAATTTTCCGAATGAGATCCAAACTCTATAGATTAAAATACCATGTCACTACTTGAGATCGGAGTTTGTCAGCAAGAGCATGTAATACATTTTTTATGTTACTGACATCCGATGACATTGTTCCACAAAGGTGCAAGAGTCTTTCTCCCTATTGTTCAACTTAAATGAGCTTCTTTATGGGCACTAGATATTTCAATTTTATTAAGGCATAAAAGGATAAAACCATTTCCACCACATTGATAAAGGATGTTAGAAAGAATGACATGTCTAGAATATGTTTTGTATTTAAGTTGTAGTGTTTCTTGTAGAAGATTCACCAAAAGTACCATCTCATAAATTGTAAAAGATATGAGAATACCATTGATTAAAAATAATGTTAAAATAATAATTAACATGGTTAGAGGTATCAAGAGTAGTGAGATTTAGAAGATTGTGTACGGGGCCCGTTTGGTGCTTGGAATTAACTTGGAATAGGAATTATTTAATGCAAGAATAAAATAATTCATTGTTTGTGGCATTTTTTGAATTCTTGAATTAGAAAACTAATTCCCATTTTTGACACAATTGTTAGGAATAAGGTGTCTCAAGCTTGGATAATTCCTATTCTTATTATTTTTTTTGTAAATGTATTTTTTGCAAATAATGTAATTAAGTGTGAGTGTACATGTCTAGTTGGCATGTTGATGTGTCACTCCACTTGATGTGTCGGCATCTTGTGTGTAAGGAGATCATGACTGAAACGGTCATGATGGATTCCTATGACGCGTAAGAACTATTTAAGGAATGTGCTATGACAAGTGTAAGAGCATCTTATGACTAGGGCCTATTTGGGTGCCCAAGAAGAAGTGGTTGGTGTGTGTAAGAGAATATGCCAAAAATAGGTTAGTGTGACAGATTCTCTTACACTTCTCTTGTGACCGTTATTTTTGGCAGATTCTATGACAAGCTGTCATAGTCTATTCTAGGGATGGACGCCTATTCTTGGGATTGCATGTAAAAACTATGTACATGTGGCTTTGTGCATGGGTCTTGGTTGTTGTGCCTATTTTTGGGTCCAGAAGAGTCTATATATATGATGCTGCTCCTATGGGAGAGATATAACAAAACTTTAAGTCTTGTTGGCTTTGTCTCTCATCTCTTGAAAGAACTTGCATTGCAAGTGTATTGTAATCTTTGTGTTGAAGATAATACATTGTGCAGGTTTTGGAGTGCTGGGCTTTTTTACCGAAAGATTTTCCCCAGGGTATATCATTGTGTCATTCTCTATTTTTCTATATGTATGGTATGTGGTTGCAATATCTTTGTTAAAGTAGTTAACGAATCTGAAATTGTAAAGATTTATAAGAATTTGCACAATACTCTCCTATAGAGATTAGCATAGGAAGTTGTTTCCGCACCTGAGTTTCCTTACAATTGGTATCAGAGCTTGATCAACTTTTGATCCTAGTTGTTGGGTAGGGTTTTTTGAGCTGATCTCAAGTTTGAGTCAGAGTTTTTTGCAGAGCATTCTGAATCTTATTTGTAGATTGAGATGGCAAGTTCATCATATGGAAGAATGGAGGTGGAGAAATTTAATGGCACTAATTTCGAGTTGTGGGAACTCAAGATGGAAGACATGTTGGAAGATCGTGACCTATGGGAAGCAACTTCAAATGCTACAAGACCAACAACTATAGCTCAAGCAGATTGGGATATCAAAGACCATAAAGCTAAGGGTCTCATAAGACTCTATTTAACTGATCCAGTCCTTCTGAATGTTCTAGATGAGAAAACCGCAAATAGTTTATGGGAAAGACTTGCAGCCGTATATCAGGCCAAATCTCTGGTGAACAAGTTGTTCCTGAGGAAGAAGTTGTACTCTCTATGAATGGAGGAAGGTGGATCCTTAACGGATCATTTAAATGCATTTAATCTGCTGGCTTCACAATTGACATCAGCTGGTGTCAAGTTAGAGGAGGAGGATCGTTGCTACACACTTTTGTGTTCTTTACCGGATTCATGGGACCATCTTGTGATGGCTCTCAGAAGCACTTTAGTCACCTTCAAAATGGATGTTGTGGTGTCCTCGCTGCTATCAGAGGAGATGCAGAGAAATGCTTCCATTTCGGAAAAAGAAGCCCTTACTGTTCGTGGGAGATCCACTGAAAGAGGGAAGAAAAATGACAATAAGGGTAGATCCAAATCTTGTGGGAAGTCAAAGACTTCCAATATGTCCAAGGCAAAATGTTGGAACTGTGATAAATCTAGGCACTTCCGTAAAGAATGCAAAGAGCCGAAGAAGAAGAAGAAAGGTTCAGATTTAGCTTCAGAAAGATCTTAAGAAGATGGCGATGCATTCTTCGCAGCTTTGGCAGCCCATGCATCTAATGATGTGTGGTTGGTTGACTCAGGTGCATCTTTTCACATGACCTCTCATCGAAACTATTTCTCAAAATATGAAGAGGTCGATGGTGGAAAAGTGTACTTGGGTGATGATTCTCACCTAAAGATAGTTGGACGCGGAAGGGTCACTATCAAATTTCTTGATGGACAAGTAAAGGGAATCAACGGAGTTATGCACATTCCAAGTTTGGCACAAAACCTATTATCTTTAAGTATGCTGAATGATGTAGGTGTGCAAGTTGTTTTTTTGAAAGAAGGATGCAAGATGATGAGAGGATCGATAGTATTTGCAAGGGGTACTAGGAGAGGTGCCTTATTTTAGCTAGATGCATGTATTCCTCTATGTAATAGTTCTTCATCCTCACCATCTAAACAAGCAGTGAAGAAGTCTGTGGCTATTGGTTCTGATGGTAGTGCAAACACTTTGGAAGCTAAGCTTCCTGCAGAAAAGACAATGTTGTGGCATATGAGATTTGGCCACATTAGTGAAAAGGGTCTCAGAACCCTGAAAAATAAAAATCTCATTGAGGGGTTAAATGATTGCAATCTCAAGTTTGACTTCTGCAAACACTGTGTCTATGAGTTTGAACAGTTATGTAAAGAACAAGGTATCAAGAGGCATAAGACAACTCCTTATACCCCACAACAAAATGGAGTTGCAGAGAGAATGAATAGGACACTGATGGAGAAGGCTAGGAGTATGCTTAGTGGAGCTAGTTTAGAACAAAGGTTTTGGGATGAAGCTGTGGCCACTACTTGCTATCTGGTTAACAGATCTCCTACATCAGTCCTTGTTGGTAAGATACCCATGGAGGTGTGGTCTGGTAAGAAGTCTTCAATTAGACATCTTCATATTTTTGGTTGTGAAGTTTATGCACATGTTCCAAAGGAGAAAAGATCTAAGTTGGAAAACAAAGCTGTTAAATGTATTTTCATCGGATACAGTACTGGTGTGAAAGGATACAAGCTTTGGGATCCTGTGACTAGTAAGATGTTGTATAGTAGAAATGTTATTTTCAGAGAGCTAACATCTTCTCCTATTGTGCTACAACCAGATAAAAAAGAAAAGGAAAAAGATGTTGTTCAGTTGCCTCAAACCCCTGAGAAGACTGAACAGAGAGACCATGTTGGGCCTAATGATGAGGAGAGCTCTAGCAGCTCTGATAGTTTAGAAGAAGAGGAAGAACAACCTCAACCGCAGCCCTTGAGGAGATCCATGAGAGAAAGAAAGCAACCATAAAGGTTTGGTTATTCTATGTTAGATTCCAGTTGTGCCTTTGCTTTGATTACTAACACTGATGAGCCTAGATCTGTGAAACAGGCTTTGGGCATGGAAGATGCAGGTTCTTGGATTGAGGCTATGGATGATGAGATGGCTTCATTGGAGAAAAACAAAACTTGGGACCTTGTACCTTTTCCTAAAGGGAGAAAATCTGTTGGTTGTAAATGGGTGTTCAAGAAGAAATCCTGTGCAGATGGCAGTGTTGAAAGGTATAAAGCTAGGTTGGTTGCAAAGGGGATTCACAGGTAGAGGGAATAGATTATGGTGAAATATTCTCTCCTGTTGCAAAGTTGACATCCATTAGATTTCTGTTATCTCTTTCTGCATCATATGATTTAGAGATAGAACAGATGGATGTGAAGACAACTTTCCTTCATGGTGATTTGGAGGAAGAGATTTATATGTCATAGCCTGAGCACTACATTGTTAAAGGTAAAGAATCCTTAGTTTGCAGATTAAAGAAATCTCTATATGGTTTGAAGCAATCTCCTAGGATGTGGTACCTTAAGTTTGATGCCTTTGTGTTGTCAATTGGATTTGTAAGATCAAAATCAAATCATTGTGTTTATTTCAGAGTTGAAAATGATCACCTTCTTATTGTTGCATTATATGTTGATGATATGTTGTTATTTGGGAAGGGTAAGGGTATGATTTCTGATTTTAAATCTCAGTTGTCAGCACAGTTTGAGATGAAAGATCTTGGGGTAGCTAGGTACATCTTGGGTATGGAAATCAGTAGAGACAGGTCTAACAAAAAACTTTGGTTGAGTCAGAGTAAGTATGTGAAGTCTGTGTTGGACAGGTTCAGCATGGCAGATTGTAGACCACTATGTCTTCTTATTTCTGTGGGAACAAAGTTATCTGTAGATGATTGTCCAAAATCTCCTAGTGAGGTGGAGGACATGAGTAGAGTACCTTATGCTAGTGCAGTTGGCAGTCTTATGTATGCTATGGTCTGTACTAGACTAGACATTTCCCAAGCAGTGGGAGTCCTGAGTCAGTTTATGGCTAATCCTGGACGGGTACATTGGGATGCAGTTAAGTGAGTATTCAAATATTTGAGGGGTACATCAGATTACTCCATATGTTATCATGGTAACTCTTCTGGATCTCTGCATTCAGTTTGTATTTGTGGGTCTGTGGATTCAAATTGGGTAGGTGATATTGACAGCAGGAGATCCACCAATGCTTATGTGTTCACTATGTTTGGTGGTGCCATTAGTTGGATGAGTAAGCGACAACTTGTGATTGCTTTGTCCACTACAGAAGCTGAGTACATGGTTGCTACTCATGCTTGTAAAGAAGCCATTTGGCTTAGAAGATTGTGTTCTGATGTTGGTGTTGATGCAGAACAAATTACTATTTGGTGTGACAGTCAGAGCGCTATTTGGCTTGCAAAGAATCCAACTTTCCATGCCAGAACGAAGCACATTGATGTGCAGTTTCACTTTGTGAGAGATATGGTGGAAGATGGAAAGGTAAATTTGGAGAAGGTAGATACTGTGAAGAATGTTGCAGATGCATTAACGAAACCAGTGGGCACTGAGAAGTTCAGATGGTGTTCGGAGTCTATGGGCCTTTTGGCCTATAGTGGTTAAAGTTCCTATTATGTTCCTGTTGCTCTTACAAGGTGTTCGACAAGTGGGAGAATGTTAGGAATAAGGTGTCTCAAGCTTGGATAATTCCTATTCTTATTATTTGTTTTGTAAATGTATTTTTTGCAAATAATGTAATTAAGTGTGAGTGTACATGTCTAGTTGGCATGTTGATGTGTTGCTCCACTTGATGTGTCAGCATCTTGTGCGTAAGGAGATCATGACTGAAACGGTCATGATGGATTCCTATGACACGTAAGAACTATTTAAGGAATGTGCTATGACAGGTGTAAGAGCATCTTATGACTAGGGCCTATTTGGGTGCCCAAGAAGAAGTGGTTGGTGTGTGTAAGAGAATATGCCAAAAATAGGTTGGTATGATAGATTCTCTTACACTTCTCTTGTGACCGTTATTTTTGGAGGATTCTATGACAAGCTGTGATAGTCTATTCTAGGGATGGACACCTAATCTTGGGATTGCATGTAACAACTATGTACATGTGGCTTTGTGCATGGGTCTTGGTGGTTGTGCCTATTTTTGGGTACAGAGGAGTCTATATATATATGATGCTGCTCCTATGGGAGAGATATAACAGAACTTTAAGTCTTGTTGGCTTTGTCTCTCATCTCCTGAAAGAACTTGCATTGCAAGTGTATTGTAATCTTTGTGTTCAAGATAATACATTGT
Organism: Chamaecyparis obtusa; assembly: GCA_027943335.1. NCBI lineage: Eukaryota > Viridiplantae > Streptophyta > Pinopsida > Cupressales > Cupressaceae > Chamaecyparis > Chamaecyparis obtusa. The sequence continues at coordinate 97,444 of BSBK01003323.1, read as the reverse complement.
GCAGGTTTTGGAGTGCTGGGGTTTTTTACTGAAAGGTTTTCCCCAGGGTATATCATTGTGTCATTCTCTATTTTTCTATATGTATGGTATGTGGTTGCAATATCTTTGTTAAAGTAGTTAACGAATCTGAAATTGTAAGGATTTATAAGAATTTGCACAATACTCTCCTATAGAGATTAGCGTAGGAAGCTATTTCCGCACCTGAGTTTCCTTACACCAATGCTTGCATTAATTAATTTCAAAAAAAACTTGGAATTCATTTTATTCCAGAAATAAGCTTTTCAGGGATTCAAAATTACAACAAAATGTATAAGTTTTTTGGGTCCATGTGTGAACGGTTAAGGGATTATAATCTTATTTTTTATAATCTTATTTTTTTTACAATTTTTTCAAATAAATTTTTTTAATAATTTTTTTTAATAATTGTTTTTAATAAAAAACATTTAATAATTTTTTTTTTTAAATATTTTTTTTTATAATCTTATTTTTTAAGTTAATAATACATATTTTAATTTGAAAATATATAAATAAAAATACATATATTTTTTAATTAAAAAACCAACAACAAAAATGATAAGCTCAAAAATAAAAAATAAAAAATAATCCTTATTCGAATTTCACATTATGAGATCCAAACGTAGAATAGATTATTGCATCTTTCATTTTGAGGATTAATTAATTCGAGGATAGGTGCTTATTCTAGAATAGGCCTTTTTGGATAAGTTAATTCCATGCACCAAACAGACACATAGTGAATTGATAATCCACATAAGAAGCTTCAATTGGTAATGTTAAGAGAAATAAGGAAAATGACAAAATTATAGGTGTTAGAGTACTCAAAAGCACATGAAGATTTGTAGGTAAATAAGAGAATGGAAAAAGTTGTAGGTCCAAAAGCACCAAGCCACATGATAAATGATGTATACACTCACTCTGGGGCTCTTAGTTATTATTATGTATTTTGTTTTAGTCTATGTTGATGCCTTTTGTTTTGTGTTTTTTTACATGCCATTATGTTTATTCCATTCAATTTAACAAGACTCTCCCAACTTAAATGATTGTGCACTTTTAGTTTAGATTTTTATCAGCAAATAAATTAGACTTAATGTGATAATGTAAAGAGAGATAAGAAAAATAAAAAAATTATATGTCTTAGAGCACTCAAAAACATGAGATAATGTGAAGATAGATAAGAAAAATAAGAGTTGTGTTACAAGAGGAGTCCAGCCTAATAGGACAGAAAATCATGATTAAGAAAAAAATAAAAAGACAAATTGACCAGTTGTAAGATAGAGTTACTTGACAAGAGGCATATTTACAACTTAACACCTACAATAAAATAGCTTGTCTAATTAGACAAAATGTTGCCAAATTATGTGGCTGGTTTGAAATAGAGGTTAAAATATTACTTTCCACTAATTACTAAATCTTTCAATACAAATCTTTGATACTTATTGTTTACAATGTAAATAATTTATTATAATTTGATTTACTTAATCCTATTACTCTATTGTCTTTGAGGTTGAAAGTATCTATTGAAATAATGTTTATCTTAATGGTTGCACTACAGATTTTCTATTTCAAGAATCAGTTGGATACATGAGACAAATTTAATACTCAATTCATGAGTTAAGGATCCAAGATTGCATATTATAATTTCTCAAAAATCAAATTCATGGTTACATGTCTGATTTCTATTTATTTAGAATAATTAAGGCCTAGTCATTCAATGAAGTTTTCTTTCCATGTGCACAATTGTGGTAGGTATAGTCTAGACTAGTATGACCGAATCTATGATAATAAATATGTCAAAATTAGAATCATTAACTCAAGATGAACAAATTTTATGTTGTCATTGATATTTAGCTCTTGATGAACAAATTCCTAAAATGGTCGAAGCCTATGAATTCACTTAGCACTCAATATCTAGAGAAAGAGATAAAGATGGGCATTCTATACAAAGAGGAAGAAGTGTTGGAAATATAGGAGTAACCGAGAGGGGGGGTGAATCAGTTAACCATAAAAATATTACCACAGATCCCTTAGATGTCTTATTAAATCATTTTCTATTGTTACTCAGTAAACATACAGAGAAATGTTGTAACTCAGTTATTGCAGTGAGTATTAATTATAACTGTTCTTAGACATTCATCAGTGATTAACATGCATGCATAAAGAAAATAACATGAACACAAGAGACACCAGATTTAACGTGGAAACCCAATATGGGAAAAACCACCAATGTAACTAGTTACTATTTTTCACTCTTCTGAAGTGAGCCCTGTTAGGAGACAACCCAAGTTAAAGGTTACAAAACACACTGTTAGGTGTGACCTTGTTAGAGGATTTAATCACCCTGTTAGGAGTGGCCTTGTAAGAGGTCTTTGAAACAATTCAATAGAACTATCACCTTGTTAGAGGATTTAAAAAATGGCTATTAAACCAACTCTGTTAAGAGATTTGAAATCATTGCTACAATGGTAAGAAAGTAATAATGAAATGACCTGAATAATAATGCAATAGAATTGCTGATTACAGATCTCTATTCTGCTTCACTAGATCCTTCCTGATCAAATAAATCTTTGTTGCTCCTCAAGGATATCTAACCATCCTTCAAAATTCGCACTCTCACTTTCTTTTTCACTTGCACACATTTAATTCACAACTTGACCTTCTATATATATCATTCAGATTGTCCATTCACATTGTCAAGTTGGCACTAATAATCATTACAAAAATTAACACTCATTACAACAGTTGGCTTGAATAAACAAACTTTATTCCTCAAATTAACAAAAATTTTTACTGGGCCGACCTTGCTCGGTAAACACTAATCCGAAAAGATTTCCTTTGGTGACCGAGTGAACTTAGTAAGCAAGTGCTACAAATTCTGCAACATCCTTTGGAGACTAAGTGAACTTGGTAAACACTAACTTTCCTTTGATAACCATGGAAGCTCGGTTAACACTATTTTCTGCCATACTTTTCTTTGACGCCCGAAAGATCTTGGTAGACACTGAAAACCGCCTGCTAACCGACTGAACTCGGTAAACACTGGGAACTACTTTGCTGACCGACTGAGCTAGATAAGTGATATGACATTTGTGTGACATCAAAGACAACACACAATTAATCCAACAATCTCCTTCAGACAATTGTATCCAACAAGAAGAACACACCTTTGCATAGTCAAAATTTGCTTTGACACATGACAAAACATTACTAGGAAGAGACCTAGGTATATTCGTTCACGTGAAAAGAGCTCCACCATCCATGTCATATTTTTGAGGGAAATAAACTTTTATTGCTAGATCTGATACATCATACCCAAAAATATGCATACATTCTTTCAGAGAGAATAAGAAACATAGAGATATGGAGGGGGGAATAGAGATGAAATATAGAGTGAAACATTGAAAGGGAGAACAAGAGAGAGAGAGAGACTGAGAAATAGAGGTAGAAAGAAGAAAATATAGAATTATAAAGATGTATCAAGTGATATATGAGAGGTATTTAAGAGGGATTATATATATATATATATATATATATATATATATATATATATATATATATATATATATATATATATATATATATATATATATATATATATAGAAGGAGTTAAAAATATAAATATTTTACAATAATTCAAATTTTAATGGAACAAAATAATTGTAAATTGAACTATTAATGACTTTTATTTGTCATAGTAATTTTTAGATCTATATTAGATTAAAAATCTAGAAAAAATAGTCAAAATATAAAAATGCAAATGTTAAAAATAACAATAATTTGAAATATATAATATTAATAATAAATAATAAAATCTAAGTATATCATTAGCTTATTAATTATTTTTAAATACTTAAATAAATGATAGATAATAAAAGTGATAAAGACAAGTGGGTGCAAGATAAATAATTCAAACTTAAATAGAAAAAAATAATTATAAATTAAATTATTTATAATAGCTTTTATTTATGATTGTGATAACATAAATAATTAGAATAATTTTAAATTTAAATTTAAATAAAAATAAAAATAGAATAAACAATAATGTGTATCAATAAAAATAATAATTAAAAATAAATAAAATTAATAATAAAATAGAGTTTAATATATAATTTCTTTATAAGATAATAAATATTTAGATAAAATTGGTTTATTAGATTAAATGTAAGGAATCATGTATAAAAAGTATAATAAATATTAAAGAATAGTAACATTATTAGTACTTGTACTAATAAATAAATATTAATCTAAATGTAAAAGAATCATGTATAAAAAGTATAATTAATATTAAAAGATAGTAACATTATTAGTACTTGTACTAGTAAATAAATTTTTTTTTTAACTTTTTAATTGATTAGACAATTTTTTAAAATTTTCATAATGAAAAAATAATTAAACCCCTAGAAACAGCCAATAAAAAAAAAAAATACTTTTCAAAAAATTCAAAACAAAAATAAAGGCACTTCCAACATTGAAAATAGGTCCAAGAGCACTAAGAAGAGAGATAACGAGGAATAAGAACATGTGAAGACAGATAAGTTATGTTAGAATTGGTCAAACATTTACTCCAACATGGGGAGCTTGGGTAACGTGCAGGCATCTAATCTTAATCAACATTGACTGACAAATCTATCGGAAAGGGCAAACTACAATTTGTAAGAGCGCGGGAGAATTAAGTGGGAATTAGGTGACGAAAAAACGTGCTTTTACGTTTATTTATGTATACTTTATTTTATTTATAGTCTATATTATTTATCCATTGGCAGTAAGGAAAAGTACAAACGGGGACGTGGAAGAGCACGCGAGAAATGGAGGAGGGTTGGTGGAGAGGGAATCCCGGGCCGTCGGTGTACTTCAGGAACCTTATAGTAATATTTTCTAACATCATACTAAAATGCATATCTTACCAAGCGGGGGGACACTTTGTTGTTTTTTTGGAACTCTTTCAAACAAACCTTTTATTGCTGACGAATACTAGGATGGATAACAACAAAAAAAATCTATTTAAAAATCATATGCTGCATGTGATGCCTGCTAGATCGTCGCCTTTCTGTGTCAGTCTGCTTGGTCATTCTCGCGTCGTTCACAACTATGAATATCAGTCATTTTATTCTAGGGAATCCTATGGGTTTTAAGGATTTTAAAAACTATTTTCATCCTTTCGTAGGCATTGTTGGTTTTTAATATTTTAAACATACATGAAGTTTCTACGTTGGTATCGTCAACCCCGTCACGATTATTGTGAGGTCTATTTCAATCTACCTCCTGCTAGGTGGAAGCATTTCAAGTCCGTCACAGTTATTGTGAGGTTTTGTTTATTTGTTTCCAAACTAATCAACTTATTCATGTTGTACGCCTCCTTATTGAGCTTCTCCCAGATGTCAAATGTGGCAATTACTTTCTTGATAACATCTAATATGCCTAAATAGGGAAAGACTCCTCCAACCTCTCTCATGATTTCTTGTACATCAAGGATTTAAGAATTGCTATCTCCTATTTAGTAGACTAGAGATGGGCCAGTTGACATATAAAAATGTCTATGTAGATGTTAAAGGATTTGTAGATTTACTTTGTTTTAGCTTCAAACTGGATGAAGAGAAGAGATCTATTATAGTTAGGTTAGAAAATAGGAACAATAGATCGAGGTCTTGCAAGAGATCTTTGGGAGGGTAACATGGGGTTCATCAAATAGATGGGGAGGGCAAGGAGAACTAGAGTAAGAACAGTGAGATTTAGACTAAAAATATCTGAGGGAATTAAAATCAACATAAAAAATGGAGACATTGGAGTCCTTAAGTGTTCGAAGAACCACACTTTCCTAACTTTTGGATTCATGGGTGAGGTCAAAAGTGATGGTTTTTCCCTTAGGATAATATTCCTTAGCTGAGGGAGAGGATTATGAGGAGACTTTGGGGCTCAAGTTTAAATTGGTGACCTTTAGGTCTCTAGAGAAGGAGGAATAAAAAATTTTCCTTTTTCAAATGGGGCTATCACTTTGCATAAGGATGGAAGGGTTTAAACTTTTGTGGTGAACATTAAAGGTAAGTGTTAGTGAAATGTTATATTAGAAGAGATAAAAGATCAAACCTTGATAGAGGGAAAGAGTTTTAAAAGTATTTCATTTCTTTTATTATGTATTACTCAAAGGAGGATAAATTCTGAAAGGTAAATTTCAACTTTAAATTGTGCTTGAAATGATTGAGGAGAGGAAATATGACGATAGCAAACCACTTTCAATGGTCTTAATAGGTAAAGTATCTCATTAATGCTTCTACATTTTTTGACAAGAGCCTCAAAAGGTGCTTGTTAATAAAATTTCATATATAATTCACCTTCTCCTCATTTTCAAGGAACCTTCATATGGCATCTCTCTAAACATCTTTTATTTTATTAGGCAGTGTAATGTTTTGATTATGCAACTCAGTAGTGGTGGCAATTTTTTCCATATAAATTTGTAGGAGATACCCTATACACAAACAATACTCTATTAATAATTAGATAAAGAAGCACAAAGAGCCTAGTCATAACTATTTAAATGGCCTCAATGTAGGGAGAAATATCACTAGCCACAAGAATCTCCCATCTTTTTCATCACTCTTGTGATACCTGAAATCCATCTAGGCTCAACATGAATACACTGATTACCCATTTTTGAAATACTAGCTCAATGAATTATATATACATGATAGAAATGGAATATCCAATTCCAAAAATAATGAGGGATAATAAATAGTGTTGAGAAAATAAACGGAATTGTGAAGCTAGGAAGGGGAAAACAAGGCTACCTTGAATAAATGATCAAATAATTTAGCACAAGAAAATGATACCATAATCATTAGAAAGTAGACAAGGCACTCAATTCATACCACCAAATAATTTAGCCTTTTATTTTTTTTTTTTTTGGCCAAGATAATAGACAAGTATTATCATCCTAAATGCAGAGATTATTAACCTATCTTGTAAACTTGTCAATGAATCCATGACTTGGTTCCCATATTTGAACATGTGAGAAGCCTTATGATTCTATAGACACATTAAGTAATTACATTTCATAGTAATAAAAAATTTAAATTATGTGATAGGCAAGACCTATTGAACACACTCCAAATGCTAAGAGGGTAGTGTGAATCAACATAAACCAAAACCTACTAACTTACTTATATAAGCTTCACATAAAAAAAAATCAGAATGTAATCAATACAAATAGCAACACATAAACACTCAAATTTCATACCTGGAAAACCCCAACTAGGATAAACTATGGCAAGGACTTGGCCATAAAGAATAGTTCATTGATATATAGATCTAATTATAAAATATGAAAAGAGCTCACTACTTTGTAATTTCAACCAAAGGCTCACTATCGATATAGTAATGAATACAACTAAGACCTCACTAATCCAAACTTGAAAACATGGGATCACTTCCTATGTAGCAAGATAAAATAAAAAAGTAGAGTGCATAGGAATATGAGCCCAGGTAAAAGTACAATTAGGTGTCACCTTTTAGGCTAACTTATCAACACAACTGAATTTTAGTATTTCTAACTAAAAATTAATTTTGGTCAAACATATTGTCTAGCTAGATTCATTCTACCTAAGTTAGATAAGTTCTTTAACTTTTCCAATTGGAAATCTCTATTAAATACATGTTTTATACCACTTTAGGTACAATTACCATAGAAATAAAATTATTTTAGAAAAATGATGTTTCAATAACTCCTAATCATTTTAATGATATTTAAAAAAAAAAAACCCTTTTGTAGATATCAGAATCAAGAATATCCTCATAGAGATTTTATACTGTTTTAATTAGAAATAGTCTATTGTAATTAAAAAATATTGCAAGTTGTGTGTGTGAATTTTCTACCTAGCTGTAGACACAACACTTCAGTAAAACATTAGAGGTTAGCAAAAATTGAAATATGGAAATAAGAACAATAAAGCTAACCAGGCAATTTACTGCCTTCTAGTATGTGTGAGTATGGTATTCTCAGATTAGACCGAGATCAGTGACAATGCAACACCTAAACGAAAGATTTAAATGATAAAAGCAATAAAATATGAATGCAAATTAATCTTCTTTTTTTTTTTTTGATGCAATAAGATGAGAAAAATTGATAATAAATTAATCTAAATGGATTGAAATGATATGAAAATTAAGCTAACAATGAAATGAAATACGAAACTAGAATGAATTGAAAACAAGATTGATCTCACAAAATGTTGATTCACAAGAAGCTTGATGATTCTTCTAATGTCAATTCACTAGAGTAAGTATGCAAATTCTGTGGATGATTTGTAAAGAGCTGAGCCTTGATTTTATAGAAATTTAGGGCTTGAGGATGCATGGAAAAAGTCATAAATCACTCTTGATGAACTCAGGTTGATTTTTGAGTTAACAAAAAATTAGAAATAGATAACTCATAAAATCATGCAAGAATAACTTTTTAACTCAAATTAGAAGTTTAGATCAACTTTGAACTCAAAATAGATGTTGAGTTTCAAAAAGATAACAACTTGAATTGATTTTCTGATTTAAAGTTTAACTGCTCTTTGAATGTACACAAATAATTATGAATTAATTAAATAAATAAAGTGATTTATCTTCAACTTAACTGATTTTAAATTTAAAAATAACTGATTTGTGAGTTAATCAATTATTTTAATCAAACTTTTATTCAAAACTATATTATTAAATATTGACAACTTGGATTTAATCAATTAAATAAATATTTAATCAATTATTCATAGGAGATTTGATTTATTGTCAAAATTAAATAATATAATATAATTAGGAATAAATAGAATTAAATTTAATGAAATAATTAAGTGGCAGAATTAAATTAATTAATTAAATATTTAGAATATTCAATTAATCAAACTTTAGGATAAATAGGATTTATCGCCAAATAATAATTAAATTAAAGATAATTAGGATAAATAGGAATATTGCTAGGAATATTCTTCGATGCAGAATTTAAGATAAAATCAATTAAATTTGATAATGTGTAGATGTGCCTTAGGTTAGGACTTCATTGTCGATTTCGTTCAAATTGAAGATGTAGGAGGTTAATGAACATATAGCCCATTTTTGGGGTATTACACAAGTAGGTATTTTAACAGTCAAGAAGATGTTGATTTGGAGAAAGAAAAAAATAGTAAATCGTAAAAAATTAATTTGAAAAATATATGGTGCACTAGAGGAGAGAGCCTTATTCAAGAACATATATATATATATATATATATATATATATATATATATATATATATATATATATATATATATATATATATATATATATATATATATATATATATATATATATATATATATATATATATATGATTGAGATGTTTTGTTATGAAAAATATGGTGGGAAATGAAAACTATTGATTTAAGGCGAGTTGGAATTTCAATTGTTATAAAACTGAAAATATAGGCCAAAAACCAATTTTTATTTCTTCATGCACTAGCTATCTATGTCATCTATAAAATATTTTGAAATTGGGGAAAAAAATATTTATTTACATATAATTTTTGGTGGGAACTAGACCCATAATTTTCAGCATTTTTTAGCAACTCAAAAATCATCTTTAAAAATTAAAAAAACATATCAATTCTAATTAAAAAAAAATATTAAAAATATTAATCATACCATTCATCCATTTTAAAACATTTAATTAGTTTACATCATCTTAAAATTCCAAACATAAATGTCATTTTTATACTATTGAAATTGAACAATTTTGATTTTGTTAACCTTTTTCTTTATAAAAGGGTGGCAACTTATTGTGATTTTACCCACCTAAGGCTCATTATCTCAAGCATATACAACTTTTTGAAAGAATAAAGAAATATTATCTTAAAAATGGAGTTGTTCTGCACAACACTATTGAGCTTTTACATCACACTTTTACTAGCTTTTATTCACCTGCATTGTCACTGCACTTTACTTTTCTCCATGTAGATCTTCATGGTTTCATAAGCTGTTTACTGCATTCACACATTACATTTTTCCAAAGCATAAATTATACTTATTTATAATATAGTCCATTGGAAAATACAAGAAAGTCCACCTTTCCAAAAATGATATAACAATTTAGGTCACAAGGAAGCCAAGGCAATAACAAATAACAGTAAGGTCCTACTCATTAAGTATTTAGAGAACATAATAGACTAGAACTAAATAGATAATCAATACATGCAATACTCCAAACCTAAATCAGGAAACAAGATCCACTCTAGGAGAGAAAGAGAGACCACAAACATGGCACACATAGGCCAATGTCATATATGAAATCATAAAAACAATTAAAGCTATCTCAAACATGTAGAAATATGCTAGCCAAAGAACCAATTCACTTACCCATAGAATTTAGACCTCCACACACCATAATACGATCTATACGCCATGTTAAAAATACTAGCACATACCAATATTCCATGTTAGAAGTCATCACAACTTACTAATGCAGACATAGTAGGAGGTACCTCATAGAGATCTATCCAAGACATACAAAAATAGACACACAATGGAAACACCAAAGAATAATTTAGATAAAAGAAAGATCAACTTATAACATGGAGTCTTACATTTGAAGCATATAGGCCCAATTACAAATAGAAATCTTTACAAATTTCTTATCCTGAAGCTTCTAGAAGCTAATATTATGAGATCTAACTCTCCTACTTCTTACCAAGAATTAATTACAATATTTATAAATCCTTCATAATTTACAAGTCAACTTTCAAAAGATTAAATTTTCCGAGAACAATTAAATGGGTTGCAAGATGTATGTTGGGACCCAAATAATAAACATATCCCTCAAATAGATGAAACATAAATCATGATCCCACAATTAGGTCAACTACAGGTGTAGAAAATTTGAGAAATAAGCCACAAAGCTTCATTGATTATGTTTATATGTCGCGATTTATCATCCTTGGACTGTTCACTCATTGGATAGACATGTTGTCACAAAGCACTATCGTATGTTAATGCAAAACATCGCCATAATAGGGGCCCAAAGGACCCACCAATTTATCCTACAGTAGTCATCAACAAATAAAATAAAATATATGTCACCATAATAACTCTAAGTTCTCATAGGACCACACAAGTTAGTGTGAACCAACTCCAAAAGAACTTTAGATGAATAGTTCTTGCTCTCGAAACTAGATTTTGACATTTTTATTATTTGACATTGTTTACACATGACATGATTAGGTTTAGCTAAGCTTGGTAAGCCTCTAACTTTTCTTTTCTTACTGATTTTAACCATGTTGTCAAAATTCACATGACATAACCTTTTGTGCCATAACCACATATCTTTAGTTCTAGCTAATAAACAAGAAGTTTCAGCATTGTAAAGATATAATAGATGACCTTTTGATTGTTCACCAGTACCGACCAAATTTTTCAGTTGCATCATAGATTTTCACCTTTCTACTTTCAAATGCAACTCTGTGACCTGATTTATTCAGCTATGCTACATTCAACAAATTGTAGTTAAGTCCTTTCACCCAATATGCATTCTCACATCTAGTTTTATTGTTCAATAAGATAGATCTTTTTCCTTTTACTAGACAAGGTGTATCATTTCCCATTTTAATAGATCCACCATTATAATGTTCACAGTATTCAAATTTGTCTTCATCACCAGTCATATGATTTGTACAACCACTATCAATAATACATGTATCATTCTTGCTAACTTTAGAAAGAAGTGATGTTTCAACATACCTTTCTTCTTCTTCTGAATCTTCTTTCAAATCTACGAATACCACCTCAATGTCTTCATTAGTGTCAATGTCGGTGTTAGTGTCAGTGTCGGTATCGGTGTCGGTGTCGGTGTCGGTGTCGGTGTCGGTGTCGGTGTCGGTGTCGGTGTCGGTGTCGGTGTCGGTGTCGGTGTCGGTGTCGGTGTCGGTGTCGGTGTCGGTGTCGGTGTCGGTGTCGGTGTCGGTGTCGGTGTCGGTGTCGGTGTCGGTGTCGGTGTCGGTGTCGGTGTCGGTGTCGGTGTCGGTGTCGGTGTCGGTGTCGGCATCGACATCAGCATTGGGGTCGGTGTCGGTGTTGGTGTCGGCATTGGTGTGGGTGTGGGTGTGGGTGTGGGTGTCAGTGTCGGTGTTAGTGTTGGTGTCAGTTTTGGTGTTAGTGTCGGTTTCGATGTCATCATCATCTTCGACAAGGTAACATGCTTTCTTGCCTTTATATTTTCAGTCTCGGTTGCTTCTCTTGTCATATCGTTAGTTTCCTTCGTGATCTCGGTTATCTCTTCTGTCAAACTTTCTTTCACTGGATCAGTCATTGTCTTTGTCATCATCTTTCTGGTTAGGACATCTAACTGCAATGTGACCAATCTCTTTACAGTTAAATCATAACAAAGGTAATTTCCCTTTGTATTTTTATTTACCTTTCTGTAGTCTTCTATCCAATAATGCTTAAAGTTCATCAAGTTCATCCTCATCACTGTCACTATCACTCTCATTTCTTATCATGTGTTTACTACTTGATTTACCAATTTTTAAGGATGACATAAATGCAAATTCAACATTCAGAATAGTATTGTTATCATAGTTATTCAAATCAAAAGTAGTCAGTTTATCAATTAGGCTATCAAGTGTAAGAGTGTGACCTCTGGCTGATTCTCATTTCATGGATTGTAGAGATTCTAATAGCATAGATAGTCAGCAATGTTCTAAGAATTTTACTCACAATAGTGTCTTCATAAATAACACCTCCTACTCCTCGAATAGCTTTGACAATCTCCTTATTTTGGTTACTGTACTATGAAATATTTTCTCCTTCTTTCATCGTCATATCATCAAATTTTCCTCTAAGACTCTCAACTCTTTCCCTCAACACATTCTCATCTCCTCTGTGAGCTAGTGCAAGTTTGTCCCACATTGCTTTGGCATAAGTACATGTCTTGATATCTTCAACTTCAGCATTTGATAAGGCATCCAAAATCTCTACCACTACCATATTATGTCCATGTCTAGCTCTTAACTGATCTACATTCAAAGGTCTACTCCATTGAATGTAATCATTTCTCAAGTAAAATACTACAGATTCTCCAATTCTAAATATATGTAGCTTCATTGTTCTTTTCCATGTCGAGAAGTTGTCTTTGTTCAGCTTTGGCACCTCTATCTTATACATCTTGTGATCTTTAGCTTAAGTTCTTTAAACTTTCCGTCCAAGCAACAAATGCTCTGATACCAATTGTTAGATAACTGAGAGGGGGGGTGAATCAGTTAATTCTAGTTATCCTACAGTCCCAAATCTTCCAAATGTATATATTCAAACTTTTCAATCAAATTATCAACTCGGTAAGCTATCAACAATAAATTTATCTTCATCTACCGTGTTGATACCGAGAATTTCTATGCCTAAAAAATCAAGACAACAGGGAAGTATACTACATATCTATCATACTTTATAAATTTCCTTTGATAAAAAATAAAAATAAGTGAAAATGCATCTTATGTTTGTCTTTTACTATGATGATTGATTTATTAATTTCATTTTATTTTAGTCATTTGAAATAAAGAATAGCTTATTTTAAAATAAAATGAATAAATATTAAGAGGTAAAGCAAAAAGGCGGTGATTGGGAGTTGAACACTCAACCTCTCAAGCCGGCCTTTATCCTACCTAAACTACCCGACCTACCCTAACCAATTGTCCTATGTTTTTCCTTGAGGATTTGGGTAGTAATTATGGTATAAATTTTAGAGTTTTTATTTCCCTTTTAATAATTTGAAAATAATTATTAGAATATTGAAGTTTTTTGTACATGATATTTTTTAAAAGGGATTTTGTAGTTGACGTGATTTGTTTTTTTTACTAGTGTGATTTACTTTAATAAAAATTAGTTCCTAATTTACCTAAAGTGAAAAGTGTATTAATGTAAATTCACATCAAAAGGATTACTATGTTTTAGGATTTGGAACATTATTAATTGATGTTGATTTTTAGTTTTCAAATTCTTAAATATAATCTTGAAATCTTACTATAATTTTATTTTTAATTCCAAAATTAAACTCATATGATAAAATGAGTTTAATTGATTATATGTTACTATATGTGATTTATTTGTAATTTTTCACTTTAGGAATAATAATTAATTGATTTGAAGTATATTCTTTATTTTATTTTTTACCTTCATTTCAAGTTTGTGTTTTATAAAATGATTATAAAATTGTTTTTATTTGTAACATTTGAGTTATTACTTTACAAACAAAATTAACACTTTATTTATGTGAATCCTTTAAAAAAATTATTATTAAGGTGATTATTCCCATATTTCAAAAAAGGTTATGACCTTTTTACCCTAATATTTTAGGTTATGCATTATTAATGTAATGTTTATATCCGATAAACAATAGTAAGCAAGTCATGACTAATTATTTAAATTCTATGAGTAATTTTATTACTTGTGTAATTATATCATGAGCTTATATTTATTTGATATATATTATTAATTAATGATTAAAATCATTTGTATTTAATTGATAGTTTAATGTAATGATTTTAATTTTAGAATTTTATTGAATGAATATTTAACCTTAATATTTGTGTGCAGGAATTACATTTGTAGATGACTATGCACATCGTCCGAAAATGATAACAAATCAATTTTTTTGAAGGGGAATTATTTCCTTAAAAACTATTGTAATAGTTTATTGCATAAATTTTAGGGTTAATTGTAGATTAGGTTTCTGTGAACAGAGATGACTCTTCACAGATAACCTTTTGGAAACATATTAATATAGAAACATTTGTAATTAGAGAGGGACATGAGAAAAATTTACAAAAATACATTCAGAAATATTGGAAAACCTGACTAATGCTCTTGCTCTGGAATCATATGAAAATTATTGGATCAGTTTGTAGATCAAGTGGTTTTTGAAGTTTAATTGCTAAGTTCACCGGTAACATCTATTCCTCTATGTTGTTTTGAATTTAATGCTTTGGATAAAGTATATTTTCTTTCTTAGAAATTATTATATTGCAATTGCAAATAGGAATTTGAGAGCTATGTCAGATTAGTTTTCCATTGTGTATGGCTAAGCATGCCTTTTGGATATCATTGAATTCAATCGGTCTGTCCTCTGGAAATTAAAATCTTTCTGAATATTTGTCTTCCTATTTCTGTTGTTATTTGATCAATCTCAAGTGATAGATTTATTTTAATCCGTCTCCAAAGTTATATTTTTAATTCAAGATTTCATTTTGTCGTTAATAGATAAAACTGAATGAATTTTGATAGTAGACTTCAATTAAAGTAATCACACATATTTTTCTTTTCTAATCAGGAGTAGGCACTGGTCTTTATTTTAAGTATAGTTAATTTTTATTATCCTTTTATTATAGCAATTCTTTAGATTATTTTGTTTATTCATTTAGGAAAAATCATTAATTTTAGGTTTACTAGCCTTGGTTCGATTGAACCAAAATTTCAGAGGCACCTGTTACAGTGCCTATCAGTTGGCCTCAAAATGACCAGTGTTTTTGAGCCCCAACATACCGATTGACAGTCAATTCAATACTATATTTACTGATATGACTAGATATGAAATGTTTTAAGTAAATAACAATTCAATCAAATCAAATACACATAACACATATTTTTAATGTGGAAACCCTATTAGGGGAAAAACCACCTAGGACCGGTAACCCAAAATATTTCACTCTTTTGAAGTGAGCTCGGTTAGGAGCCAAGCCTGTCAAAGGTTACAAAACACACTGTAAGGTGTGACATCATTAGAGGATTTATCACTAACAGTTCTCCCTTGACCAACATTCACTATGGGGTCAATAAGAAAACCAACAACATTCAATGAATATCATATTAAAATACAAAAAGCCTTTTATGTCCACTCGGTTAAGATATTTTGTTGCAAAAATGATTAAACTGATACAATAATGATCTGATTCAAATATAACTAAGATTTGTAGATTTTCAGATCTATGGTAACCTCAAAATACCTCCTATGATCAATAATGAATTCAATTCTTTATATCCTTCAACTTATTCCACTTCGCAAATAATTCTCTAAGGCTTGGTAATGTCCGCAATTCAAATCAGTTCTGTCTATAACCAGTTTGATTAGTGGTGCATGAAAATAGTCCTTTCATGCAAATTCTCCTTGAGTGTCAATAATCCCAGACTCAATAATGAATCCCATGTCTCTTTAAGTAGACATCATAAACCTTTTTCTAATCATATGTTATATTTTGCCTCTTAATCTCCATTGTTCATTTTGTCACTTTAACCTTCCTTGGTAGTTGTGTCTATAACACATTTTATTATTTTTTATCTGATCAATCTTGATTTTTTCTAGTCATTACATCATCATAGAAAACTTTGTCTTCTACTTGGGAATCATAAGCAATTGTTCAACTCATCAATTCAGTCAGTTTTTATAAACTTTATTTGTTTCTTTCACTTGGTCAATACCATAATGTTTCGGTGAATACCTTCTTGATTAATCCTATACTTGGTATACACTACACTAGCTCAATATATACAAAAATATTCAATTATTGACCACATAAACTTGTTTAGTTATAATCTTCAATACATAACAAAGTCATGTAATACAATCAAGTCAACAACATGATACCTGATGCAGGAGCATCTCAGGCTTAGATTAATCTTGCATCAACCAAAAATATTTCCTATTTTCTGTCGTTTGCATAATAATTGTTGTATTTGTTGGTTTCATGGTGTGCAAGGTTTTCATAATGTTGAGGAACTATTTAGGAACCTTCTCCTATGGTCACATAAGGATTGGATAGAATGTTTCAAAGTTACAGCTATTTTCCTTGCCATTGGAACTGTATTTTCCAACAGTTCTAGTGTTGATTGAAGGTCATGGTACCAATGATCCTTAATGATTTATCCCTATGCACCCCTAGGGCCTTTAAGAGGACCTAAATTCCTATATTTTCCTAAAGGCACAAGTCCTAATTCATTATGAGTCAAAAGTTATGACCATTTTTCTTAGGGACCTATTTTCTGCTAGTTTTCACGTGAAATGTGGAGTGTTTCTTCTTGTGTGGTTCTGTGTGATCAAATGGGGCCTTTCATAGTTAAAGGAATGTTCTTGGGTCATGTGAGGACCTAAATCCATAGGTGCATCAAGTGGTGATCACTCTTTCATTATTTTTGATTTAAATCTTCCAGACTGGACCTATATTGTAATTAAAGCCTGACTAGCCAACTTGTGGCTTAGCTGGCTATATATTGAGAGCTTGGGTAGATGTTTAGTATTTAGTTGGATGGTATATTGATAGTGGTATGAGAGTATAATCATACTTGGATCCTGGAGATCTTTTAGATCAGATATTTTATTTGATATTATAATAGTAGAGCTAGTGGTTTGCATACTTGGAGACAAGGAGATTGCTTGGAGGCTTGAGAGCTCAAGTTTAGATCTGCCTTAGTATTTCCATCAGTTGCTGATGTGTTTTAGAGATGGAATAGCTATGATATTTTTGAGATACTTTTTTATTTCATTGTAATAGGCCGAAACCTGGGAGGCCTTACAGCCGGGCATGTTGAATGAAATTCTATTTTGAAGCATTATATTGTGTTGAATTACGCTATGCTTGTTCTTGTTATAACTTGTAGTGTAGGCTTGGACTGGCCATTATTGGATCCTCCATCCCTACCCTATGTCAAGTGGTATCAAAGCTTGAAGATCTTGAGTGTGTAAACTAGTTGAGGTTGTTTGCACCAGGACCTTTGTATTGAAGATGCCTCTGAGGAGAGCTCATGAGATCTCAAAGGAAGAACCTGCTGGAGAATTCAGTTTTGATGATTTTAGGGGCTTTACAGAAACAAGTACAAGACCTACAAGAGGAATTGAGAAAGAAGAAGACTACCTTGAAGGATGACAGTGATGAATCTAAGGAAGATCAATTTGAAGAAGCTATAGAAGAAGTCAGAGATCCAGAAGAAAGTAGAATCTTGAAAGCTATGTCTAAAATTGGAAAGAGACCTAAGATTGAAGTTTCTACATTTTCTAGAAGCCTTAGGCCAGAAGAGTTGATTGATTGGATTAATGAGATAGATGAATACTTTGAGTATGAAGAAATAGAAGATCTTGATAGAGTTCGATTTGCAAAGACTAAGTTGAAAGGTTATGAAAATATTTGGTGGAGGGAAGTTCAATTGGAAAGAAATAGGAGAGGAAAGGAAAAGATCACTAGGTGGAACCGAATGGTTGACAAGTTGAAGAAGAAATTCATTCCGGTGGATTATGAATTGGAGATGTTTAAGAATATGCAAGCTTTGAAGCAGACAAAAAAATCAGTGCAAGAGTATACTGAAGAGTTTTACAGACTCTTGATTAGGACTGGTCATTCTGAAGCTGATAAAGAGAAGGTTGCTAGGTATGTTTATGGCTTGAGACCTAGTATTCAAGAAGAGTTTCTTACTGTTCAGATGACAACTATAGGAGATGCTTATTAGATGGCATTGAAGATTAAAGAAAAGCTGAACAAGAGGTTTGAAGGAAGATAAAATAATAGGAACAAAAGTGGAAAGACTGATGAAATAGTTGTTGGAGGAAATCCTAAGAAGACTGATGAAGGATTTGGCAGTGGTCAAGCTGCTAATAACTACAATGTTGGAGAGAGAGGGAGAAGGATAAATGAGTTCACTTTTACTTGTTATCAATGTGGTGAACAAGGTCATAGAAGTTTTGAATGTCCTAAGAAAAGAGTTGCATTAACTACTGAAGAAAACATTGAGAATGCTGTAGAACAAGGTGAATTTCTTCTCCATAGGAGGTTGGCTACATGTGTCCAGGAACTAGTGCAAAGAAGAAATTTGTTCAAAACTAGATGTAAGTGCAAGGATAAGGTATGTAATGTTATAGTTGATGGTGGTAGTTCTGAGAGATTTGTTTCAGAAGAGATGGTTAGTAAGTTGAATTTGGAAAGAAGGAAACATCCTAATCCTTATCAGATTAGTTGGATACAAGATGTGTCTAAGGTTAGGATTGAAGAGCAATGCTTGGTTAATTTTCAGATTGGATCTTATCAAGATGAAATATTGTGTGATATATTGCCTATGGATGCTTGCCATCTATTTCTTGGGAGACCTTGGCAATTTGATATACATGTTATGTTTAATGGTCATGCAAATACATATGTAGTAATGCATGGTGGATCTAAGCATAAGTTATTACCTTTAGAGGAAGTTGGAGCTAAGGGATGTGGAGTTATCAGGTGTTGTCCTTATGATAAAAATCAGGAGCAAAGAGTTGATGAAGCTATTCCTGTGAATGAAAGGAAGCTAAATTTGAAAGGAAAGGAGCATGATATAGTTGAGGAATTTATAGAGATTAAGAGGCAGATGGACTTTCTGAAAAAGATAGTGCAGCAAATGATGACACCAGTGACAGAGAGGACTATAGATGATGCCAAGCTGATTAGTAAGTCTAAAGAAGATGTGATTCACCGAAGTGTTTGTGTAATCAAAAGTGGAAAAGGTAATCAGAATCAGAATTTGTCAGTAGAAGAAAGTAAAGCTGAGAAAGGTGCAGGACAAGCTGATTTGCTCAGTGTGATAGTGGATAAAGTAAAGGCAGCATGGAATGAAGTAAAAGAGGAGATATGGGTTAAGAATAGATATGGAATAACTATTCTCATTCCCTTCAAAAGTTCATGAGAACTTTCTTTTATTTACTTGGGGTGTCTGATGCAGGAGCATCTCGGGCTTAGAGCAATCTTGCATCAACGAAAAATATTTCCTGTTTTCTGTTGTTTGCATAATAATTGTTCTATTTTTTGGTTTCATGGTGTGAGAGGTTTTCATTATGTTGAGGACCTATTTTGGAACCTTTTCCTATGGTCGCATAAGGATTGGATATAATGTTTCAAAGTTACAGTTGTTTTCCTTGCTGTCGGAACTATATTTTCCTGCAATTTTGATGCTGATTGTGGGTCATGGCACTGATGATCCTTAATAATTCAGCCTATATTCCCTTAGGGCCTTTAAGAGGACCTAAATTCCTATCTTTTCCCAAAGTAAAAATTCCTAATTCATTATGAGTCAAAAGTTATGACCATTTTTCCCGGGGACCTATTTTCTGCCAGTTTTCATGCAAAATGTGGAGTGTTTCTTCTTGCGCAGTTTTGTGTGATCAAATGGGGCCTTGCATAGTTAAAAGAATGTTATTGGGGAATTTGAGGACCTTAATACATAGGCACATCAAGTGGTGATCACTCTTTCATTAGTTTTGATTTATTTCTTCCAGACTAGACCTATATTGTAATTAAAGCCTGACTGGCCGGCTTGTGGCTTAGTTGGATATATATTGAGAGCTTGGGTAGATGTTTAGTAGTCATTTGGATGGTAGATTGGTAGTGGTATGAGAGTATAATCATACTTGGATCCTGGAGATCTTGTAGATTAGATATTTTATCTGATATTGTAACAACAGAGCTAGTGATTTGCATACTTGGGGACAAGCAGATTGCTTGGAGGCTTGCGAGCTCAAGTTTAGATCTGCCTTAGTGTTTCCATCAGTTCTTGATGTGTTTCAGAGCTAGACTAGCTAGGAGATTTTTGAGATACTTTTTTATTTCATTGTAATTGGACGAAACCCGGAAGGCCTTATAGCCGGGCATGTTGAATGAAATTATGTTTTGAAGCATTATATTGTGTTGAATTTTGCTATGCTTGTTGTTGTTATAACTTGCAATGTAGGCTTAGATTGTCCATTATTAGATCCTCCATCCCTGCCATGCGTCAATACCATAGACTCATCAATAAGTTACCCAATGTATACCATAAACATATCTTTCATATCCATGTCATTGTCATGTAGATATCTCATTCCTTTTGCCATTTTTCTTCTTCAGATGTTTGTAACCATCATGATAAGTAGTGTGAAAACTAGTTGACATCAATGACAATACATTGACTAATTTAATTTCCTTACATATCACTTTAGTAGCTCAGTGACCTTCAATCACTATCTTTTACTTGTCCATTCATTCCATCAAGATATTCAATCAGTTGTAGGTTATCAATTGATGCAATTTTCAATCCCAATTATTCTGAATTTGGTAGTGTAAATTTTCTAGGTGATGCTATTCACAACTTGGAAAATGCAAACCTCTATCAAGGATTACAACCTTAATAGCATCCCCTCTAGGTCCCATTCACATTCATGCATTCTTTGATGCAGCCAACAAACAAATTTTATTCATATTGTTCATTCCTCTCACAATTTATTGTCACTTTTATTTGTTGCATTCAACATTAATAAAATGTCAAAATCTCCAATGCCAAACTTTATAAAAACTTCTTTGACAGGAATGTGAACCATGTTAATTCCTCCAAAAATATTTAAATTAAAAGATGTTAGGCACTAGAGTTGGATAAATTTGATACCATGTTAAAACTTCTTTAAAACATATTACAACTAAAGACTAAGCATTCCACAAAAAACACTAAAATAATGTTATTATTCAAGAGATTCAATCAAATGGATTTTACAATATAGTGTAATGACCTTTAAAGCCTCATTTTCCATTATAAAAAGTACATATAGGAATAAATTCCTAGAAACTAACTAAAATAATGACATATTCTCCATCAAGCTCAAGGAACAATATATACCAACTTAAGCATCATATTTCTTTAGTTTGGCAAATGCATACATTGGGAATTGAGAAATTCGGTAGTGGAAATTCCTTCTTATAATGATGAGTTGGATTTCCTATAATAATATTGTTGAAATTGTCTGCTATGTAATTACTTTATTTAATTATCTTCTATGATAATCTTAGTTATCTATGTGTATAATTTTTCAAGAGTTTTAATTATGATGTTTGAGCCCACATATTTTTTAACATGCAAGGTGCAATATTTCTGGGTTTTGAACAAGCATAAAACATATTTAATACAAAGGAAGTTTATGAAGGCATATTTTTTCATTTCACTAATGAGTTCAAAACATAATATATAATTCTAGGATATCATCTAGGTCTTTTCATGACTTGACAAGTATGCATATCTTTTTTATTTAATTATGCAATGCTATGTATAGGGTAATTGAGTGTTTTTTCTTTAAGAAAGTAGGAAAGGGCCCCAAACCATTATAGATGTGATAGAAACCATCAAAATTATAATTAGGAAAAAATTAGATACATAAATAGTACAAATAGGTAATTAACAAAGAAATAGAAAAGCTAGAGCCAAAGAGAGTAGGTGTTTCTAGATTTCCTTGAGGGCATATATTATATTCCCAAGGATTTTTTTTAATTGTGCACATCTCATCATTTTTAAATAACTATATTTATGAGCATGGAATTATTTATATAATCTATTACAATAATTAGTATGCTTAACATAATAAATTATACACTCTTATGATTTCACACTCGTTTTAAGGCTATT